>JAMPIV010015472.1:0-65290 GCA_024509875.1 Oreohelix idahoensis
ATATAATAAGCAGATATAAAGAAATAGAGGCAGACACAAAAATAGACATATATAAAGAAACAAAGGCAGAAATAAACAAAAAGAGAGGCAGATAGAAAGAAACAGGCAGATATAAAGAAACAGAGGCAGATATAAAAAAAATTATAGGCATATATATAGAAACAGAGGCAGACACAAAAATAGAGACTGACTCAAATAAACTAGAGACAGGCACAAAAAATAGAGGCAACCCCTAAAATAAAAACTGGTAGATCCAAAAAATAGATGCAGACAAAAAAAAAGAGGTAGACATAAAAATTGAGGCAGATATAAAACAATTAGAGGCAAGTATTCAGAAACAGAGGCAGACACACAAAAATAGAGACAGACCCTAAAAACGTTTGGAAGGAGCAAACTCTAAATATAGACTCGTACGTCTAAGGTAAGAACACTATAAATGGTACGTACTTCATCTTTGAACACCTTAAAGTAATAATAAACTCGAGTAATATTCCAATCTCTGTCTAATGTATTCAGAAAACTATGAACACGAAGTTACAATAATACACAGTCAGTGAAGTGCAAACTTGAAATATATATATACAAAAAGGTGAAGAAAACTTGATACGAGTTGAAACAGCTGGGGCATAAGGCTGTAAGGCAGAGAAGAAGATAAATGTTTATGGAAGTCTAAACTTCATGGTTTTTATTTTTGATGAGGTCATCATTCAAATACCGTCTCTCACATGATATATCCCAAGTGTTTTATGATCTCCAGCCTTTACCTTCTGTGATCTATCTGGCTCTGGTGATCTGAAAACTGTTACACGTTTATGGCGCCTGATACAGGGTGTCCCCACCCCCCAAATCTTCTCCTATTCATCAAATACTACAGACCACAACTGCAAATAAATGTCAATTAAATGTAGAATAAACGTAGAAGTAGAGCAGAAAATGAAAATATTAAAATTCATGTACAATGTCAGTTTATCCTTGAACTAAAAAGGAAACCAGTCTTGTTTATCAAAAAAATAATCAACTGTTATTGTCAAACTCGCCACATTTAGCACCATATATAAATAACGTTTGAACTTTGTCAATTATTTGTTTTATTATAATAATATAATGATAATAATAGCCCCTTCAGTCATAACTGACCATGGGAATGCGCCCCTTAGGTGACAGCCCTCGATGCTTTTTGCCCTCGTGTCACGAACTTGGACCGTTCAATTTTGCTTCCATTTTCCACCCCTTTTGGTTCTATTATTTTTAATTTTCGCTACACAGAACTCAGTACTAAAGTCATTGTTTCCATTCTCCACACTTCACTTCGTATGCCCTGACAAGCGTATCGCCCATTCCCTAGAGATTAATTGAATCACTAAACGTGTTAATACTGCATTGACTCCAGGTAGATGCGAGCATGAAGTGTTTGCTTAAGATTGTATAATCAATTCCGATTCGACTGTTTGGGACAGGTAATTATAGATAAACGCAATCATGGAAGACATTTGGAAGAGTGAGCAGGAAGTGTGATATAAGTCAACTTTTACAACATTTTACGAATATCAGAACTTCATAAATGGACGATGACTGTTTGAATTTTTCAAACGCATGAGTCATGGAAAATATTCTATGATGAAAAGGTATCACAACATGTACTTTGAATATATTGACTGGCATTTGAGGCGCGAATAAACTATCGCTGTGATTGGGAGTTTTGTCAAAAACGCCAGGTGGAAGCGTGGGCCGGTAACCTACAATATAACGTAGAAAACGTTTTACATACGGTACTGCATTACATAAATCGTCAACGTAGATAGCTCGGACATTGCCACAGAGAAGAATAGAGTTGGATTCTAAATTTATATGACCGGACAAAAAGTATTAAGATTATCTCTGCACATCAGTAGAAAACTCGCCAATATTAATAAGGAACCCGAAATACTAGAGGTTCACTCACAAGTCACAGAAGGATTCTGACACAGGAATAATACCAAAGACGTGTTCGTGGCATCTGTGTTAAGTGGCCAAGACTATTCTACTGAGCAAGAAGTCTAAGATCTCTCAATTATTAAGTTTGTGGTACCAGTACGAGACGATCCGACTATTAGCGGTATGACCCGGAGAGACCATTTGCTGTACTACTAGACTGGGTTTGAAGCTTGAGATCGAGACCTGAAAAGTCTTGCTTTGACCAGGAGCGGTTACTTCCTGATTGATCTGGGAACTCGCCCCTCACCACAGAGACGGATCTACGGAAAAGCAGCATCGGCATTTCAGCATTTTGACAAGTCTCAGTTGTAACAGACCAAAAGCAACCGAACTTTATTTTGCTAAATTTATCAAGCCTAAAGACTTTTCTGTGAAGGAACTTAATTACTTTTCTTAATCAATAGAACATGTTGAATCCCCGGAATTCAATAGAAAATTATATACCCCTATAGTGTTTATATAAATATATATAAATATATATATATATAAAATACGACAATATATATAATATATATATATATATACTAGTTATATCTACATAGTGAAAACTTATTAACAACAACAACGAATAATAAGAGGAACTTTTGGCTAAATTAAATCCACTACCAATCCCTTTGACTTGAACGACACTAAATCATACCATATACATCTTCACAACAGGCGTAGCGGGTCAAGATCAACCTAAATAAACGTGCACCAAACGCATTTAGCATTGTTTCTTGACTACTTGAAATATCGAATGTAAACACTCCTCGAGGTAATTTTTGCCCAAACCCATCAAAATCCGTCTATGGACAAACTCTGCCGAAGAGTAATCTTGTTCGGAAGGTAACAATATTAAAGACCCACATGGTATAAATAGATACATCTAACTAAGTTTTGGGCCAATGTTGGACCACTACTGAATAAATAAAGTGAGGAGACAACCCGTGACACCGGATGTTACCCTCTTCGACGATTGCTCAATTCGTTTTCTGCTTGTCATGGAGTTGGTTTTCTTTTTCGCCTAATCTAAGGGGCCCACCAAAAAGATGCCATCGCCAAGTATGGTGGCGATTCCGGCATCTTCACCGCCCCTGCTTTCCTGGATTGTTTGCCAGTACCCTCTTTGTCTCTTGCACACATCTTTGAACCTCAGCTGCGTCGTTCAACTGTCCTTTTGCCATTAGGGCAGTTTGGTCCTGTAAATATATCTTTCGACGCGAAACCTTTTTCCATGACGCTGTCTAAAGCAGTGTGCCCTTTTTATACATGCATTGCACTAAGGTCAGCATTTTGACAAAGACCTCCGACATTAAAAATAGTTGTACCAGTTCTATTGGTCAGAAACCACTGTTAATAAGAAAATGCTGGCTCGTAAAATTCCTTGGGGTAAATATTAGTTCACCCTAGTCGGCAATTAGTCTTGCACAATTCAAGACTGGCCATGGTGTCTCCTTGCCATATACGCACCTCCATAGCCCACTAGCCATTTTTTACTGAAGTGCCCCATTAAAAAACGGCACCCACCTGTAATAATCCAGGAACAGAGTGTGAAATGTAAATATAATGTTTACCAAGTTACAATATTTGGAATCTTTATTCATTTTCCTATGAATCCATGCTGGTCATTAATTTGTACATTTGATTGTTATGAAATTCATTGCATTCTGTGCAGGCAAGGGAGTAAACCAAAAATGCAACCAATAAAAAAATTCATTCACACTATCCTCAGTATTTGGTATGTCCACCGTGTGCTTGCAAACAAGCTTGGCAGCGGCTCCGCAGGGAACGCACAAGTCCTCTGAAGGAAATTCCGGGGAATCAAGTCCCATTCACGTATAAGAGCAGCTTCGAGCTGTTACAGATTAGCTGGAGAACCTTGCCTGTAGACTCTGCGACCAAGCTCGTCCCACAGATGTTCTATAGGGGACATGTCTGGTGATAGGGCAGGCCAATCAATCGTCACAATGTTCTGCTGCTGTAGATATTGCTGCGTAATGCATGCGGTGTGCGCACGTGCGTTATCCTGCTGGAGAAGCCGCAAGTCTGGATAATTTTGTGAACGCAGGAGCAAGCAATGCTCCCAGAACCTCATCTCGATATGTCACAGCATTAACATTTCCACAGAAGACGTGAAGAGGCAAGCGATGGTGAAAATTGAATCCTCCCCAAATTTAAATACTGCCACCTCCAAATCGGTTGTGCTGACGAACACAGCAATCTGCAAAGCGCTCTCCACACCGTCGCCAAATCCGCATACGTCCATCAGCAAAGGATATGTTGAATCTGCTCTCGTCTGTGAATAGGACAGCATTCCACTGCAGTCTAGTCCATCTGACATGTTGCTCTGCCCATTGCAGGCGCTGCTGACGATGTCTGTGAGTCAAGTTTGGCCCAACATACGGTCGTCTTGCAGTAAGGCCTGTATCTCTGAGTCGTCGTATGACTGTCATTCGAGAGACTTGCCCACGTCTACCCACTATTGCTCTTGCTGTTTGACTTTCCGGGAGAGAACGATTCCTTAGGTGATTCAGCACAATATGATGATCTTGCGCAGAGGTAGTAACTCGTGGTTGGCCACTCCAAATTCTATCCCGGGCACTGCCAGTGGTTCCGTAACGTTCATTGAGACGTACAATAGTGCTGTGGTGGCAATTCATCCTTCTGGCAATGGCCCGCGAGCTCATTCCGGTCTCCAACATACCAATGGCTCGTTGGCGGTCGTTTTCAGATAGTCGTAGCATTTCAAGCCCATGTACTGGGTGTTTTGTCTCATCGGCCTTTTTATACCGAGTATACTGCCTCAAAGCGTACACATTTTCAGGGTCATAGCTGTTGTGAATCGTAATGCACGTGTAACTTTCATTGTTTTCATGTAGTCTGTATACAATCCCGTGGGTTGAATCATGCACTTTCCATTCCAGCAGCCATTCGCTCTCTACCTCATGACAAAAACGGGGAAAATCCATTCCCACACTTTTTTTCCAGCTTCTCGGCATATAAGTATAAAAAATAATGTGCGTTTTTAATAATGTGCTTCAGTAATATAATATATATATATATATATATATATATATATATATATACATATATATATATATAAATATATAATATATATATTATATACTATAATATATATAATATATACCATTATAATATATATATATATATACTATATAATATATATATATCATATATATATATAATTACGAGGGCGCGTTGCACAAAGTAATGGCACCACAAAATCTTTTTTTTTCTCAGGTACTGTTTATTTCAAAAAAAGCATGATATTTATACACAATATACATGGATATATTTCTATGTAAAACTTCGGTATTATTGTTCAACATAATCCCCATCAACTTGTACGGCTTTATGCCAGCGCGAAACAAGTGCATGTATTCCTAGCCCGTACCAGATTTTGTCTTGATCATGTAGCTATTTCTTCGCTGCATGAATCACTCCTTCATCATCTTCAAACCTTGTCCCACGGAGTGCATCTTTAAGTGGACCAAATAGATGAAAATCAGAGGGTGCCAAATCGGGACTATAGGGTGGATGGGGTAGTACAGTCCAAAACAATTTAGTGATTGCTTTCCCGTGATTGCCAACTTTGTTGTGAGGGCGCCGCATTGTCCCCACGTGAAGGAGAAAAGGTTGGCCCTGCTGGGGATTCTTGTGCGGCCCGAACTCTGCGAAAAACGTTGAAAGAGAGTTTTTGTTTTCAATTCTTTAAAATGTCTTAAATGTAAGCTTGCCGAATTGAATTGAACCCCTCCTCCTCTTGGCATAACGTCCACAAGAATCACACCTTCAATGTCCCAAAAGACAGTGATCATGACCTTTCCAGCTGAAGGAATTGTCTTGAATTTCTTTCTTCTTGGTGATTGCGGATGATGGCACTCCATTGACTGTCTTTTTTTCTCAGGTTCAAAATGATGTGCCCAGGTTTCGTCACCGGTAACGATCTTAGCCAAAAAGTTCTCTCCATCAGCATTGAAACGCTCCAACAATTCAGAAGAAATTGCTTTCCTTAGCAATCGGTGGTCATTTGTGAGACTTCGAGAAACCCATCTTGCGCAAACCTTAGAAAATCCGAGAGTTTTTAATAACTGCATTTGCACTACCAATGCTGACTGACAGCTGTAAGGCCAATTGTTGAGTAGTGATTCGCCTATCAGTAAGAATAATGCCCTCAGCGCATTTCAACATTTCTGCGTTGGTATCTCCGTATCTCCACTTCCTGATTCTTTGATTCTCTGAACCAAGCGACTGACTGTACTCCTGTCGACTGCAAAACTTCCATACACATCACAAAGACGCTGGTGAATATTCACAACAGTTTCCTTCTCTGCAACGAGACATTCTATCACAATTCGCTGTTTATAACGCAAGTTGCTAACACTCTCCATTTCAACGGTTTTTCATCTTCATCTCAACCCATAACACGTCATGGGTGGTCGTAAGAGGGGTGCCATGAGGTTGATTGGAGCATCAGCAGACAGGGTTCCTCCACCTCACTCTCTCTATTCTCATGCAATTTTGCGTTACAAGTGTGGAGAAACGTGGTCGCTTGTTCCCAATGTCTTTGATGTTATCAGCCCACAGGGATTTCTTGCTTGGCCTTTCCTCTTCGTCCTTTCTCCGTCTATTACCTTCGACTGTTCCCCTGGAGGATCGTTTATCGAAAGGGAGTCATGACGAGTTACATGCATTTTACATACCAGCCCAACCAGGGCAAGCTTTTCGACCGTTCGAACGTCGTCATTGGTCGCTGACTGACACAGCAATCAGTAACCATCACACCTAGTGACGTCTTGTAGGAAATATATATACAGGGTGTCCATAAACGGTTGTACTCTTTTAAAAAAAAATTATTCTTGGCCCCGTGATGTGGTACGAGGATGCTTTCTATCACAAAAGTAAGATAATCTCTGCAAGTTTTTAAGTATACCTTACAAAGACTCCAAAAAAATGTACCTATTTCTTTTTTTATCACCTACTTGACCAGAGTGTTGAGAGACATGTAACAATTACGGTTGCAACTCAACTGCGAAAGTTTCACATGAAATACTAGCTTCGCGCATGCGCACTTTTTTGAGCCTTTGTAAGGCATGCTTAAAAACTTTCTGAGATTATCTTACTTTTGTGATAGAAAGCATCTTCGTACCATGTCATGGGGCCGAGAATAAATTTTCTGAAAAGGGTACAATCTTTTATGGACACACTGTTTATATATATAGTCACATCGCTATTTTGTGTTTGCTTGCTTGTTAGTGACAAGGCAAGAGTGTCGGAAGCCGAGGAAAATAGCCGAACGACTGTGTCATGTTGCCAGCGGAAAATTCGGGCGGCAAGAGCGTATTAGAGTCCCTACTGCAGTCGTGGGTGGGAGCAGATTGTCGCCTGCTTGAGGCTGCCGTGATCTTTGGTGATACAGTGCCCGCCATATAAGTCTTTTCCTAGTGTTAGTTATTCTAGAGAAGTGATTGTTTTCCTCAGTGCTAGTTCTATGCATAATGAGTATGTGTGTAAATCCTTAGGTTGACTGTCAGCTCGACAGTACCATTTTGGTTGTCGCTCGATTGAGCGAAGCTCACGATTGAGGCTTGGGTAGCCATCTTACCTAATGTTATATCTGAACTTATATTTATATGCATTTTGGTGGCAGTTGCCCATATACGTTTTTCTTGTATTTCAATTGGCCGAGTGTGACCAAATTTCATCTTGGTAATAAAGGGACGTGTGCTAATAGTAAGTGTTAATTTCTTGTATCACCCATTGTTGTTAGAAAAATTATATCAGCTGTGCTGTTAATCTTGTCTCTGACTATGCTAAATCACTTTTTCTTCATGAACAGTTAATTGCTAATATATGCCGATGGAAATGGTACTAATGTGTACTCATCTCTTAAAACAGTTATGTCCTTCTTAATTGATGTACACAACACTTCTTCGCTGATGATCGTTCCTTTAGTCCACCCAAGGCTGAGGAGGACTAAGGATGTAGCTCCGATACAACCACTATGCTCCTGAGAAGTTCCAGGCAGCAGAATTAAAATTATCATACGACCTCAGGTTTGATGACACGAATAAACCCTCTAAGATGAATACAATCCAAATTTTGACTCGACGTAGTGAAGCAAGTCTGCTCGGCATGCATGTAAGCAGGAATCAGTCTTGGCAACTTTCTCTTCTCTAGTCTATCGTTCTGGCTGGTCTTCCTGTTTGTGTGTACATTTCTTCTTCTTCCTCTTCCTCGTTCGTCCTATAAAGGACGTTGGTTGCGTGGTTTTTTTTACGCTGAAGCTGTGATATCTGCACTTGTCGGCCGACACATCCGACTTCAGCACGGCATTTTTTGGGACCGAGTTTGCCTTCCTTCTTCGGTCCTTACTCTCTCAGCCAGACAGCAGTGATGCATCTTGTTTCCAGGACCACCACGTGGAGGTGGAGTAGGGTCTTGGTCAGCTCTGGTTCGCTGACCCTGACGCAAGCAGTCAAGCTATGTGTCGCTGACTACATTCTCTATTGCTGCATCTTTGGGTCCCGTGTAGATTTGAATATGTTGTTGTTGTTTTGAAGAGGTGATGGGTGGAGAGCGTGCATTTAACAGCTGATCGTTATTGCCTCTTCTCGTTCCATCTTGGTCTACCCTGTTCAACCTGAAATTTGGTTATAATTGGGGTAATCAGTGTCATTTTATTTTCTAATTTTGTATTCAATTTAAATAACTATTGTCTTTAGCAGTTGCTGATTTTAATTTATATTAGTATTTGTCCATTTTATTTTCTCTTTTGTATTGTTTATTGATAACGATTGTCCTTTACGCTTGGTTTTAATTTGTTTTAGTATTTGTTCTTTTTGAGTTGTTGTTTTTTCTTAAACCTCGTTGTCTTTTCTTGTGCTATGAGTAGTTTTTTTATGATTTTAGTTAGTTAGTACTTGTCGCTTAATTTATATTTAGTTGAATTATTTTTTTCCTGAAGTACTACCCTTATATTTTTTCCTTTGTTTTATGTATATATCTTTTAAGTATTGATTGGGCATCTAAAGGGGCATCTATACTTAAAACCTTATCACCTGTCATGTCTATATTATGATTTCTATAGTAAGTTTTTAATTCAAGCCTTTGTTGTTCGTACTTTTTACAGTGGATCAGGTAGTGGTCTATGTCATTCTCTTCCTGACATTCTTGGCAGTGTGGTTCTTCTATCATAAAGTATGCTGCACCGAGACGGAGACGTCACAGTTTTTTGTTTGATGGTATCTTTAATTCTTCTCTGACCTGGCACGTCCTCGTTGGTTCTTTCATCAGTATGAACGAGTGTCTACCTTTTCTACTTTTCTTCCATGTTGTCTTCCATTCCTCGTTTATAGTTATCTTCACTTGGCTCTTGATCTCCGACCTTCCCAGTCCTGCTCTTATATTGTTTTTACTTGTTCTTCCATTCTTTGCGTTCTGATCTGCCATCTCGTTACCAGCAATACCTATATGTGCTGGAACCCACACTAGCCTAACACTACATCCTCTGTTCCCTAGTGATGTATTAATTGCTAGAATTTCTTCCTTTGTATCTGGCAGGCTACATTTATAACACATAAGGAAAGAAACCCGAGGCCTGTAAACAGTAAATTAATATTAGACAAACATAAAGGTATGTTTTCAGGCACTCGTAAGAAATATAGAAGTAGAACACTTAGACAACAGAAAAACAACAGACGTGAGTGGCTTACCCAGGGTTCGAACCCCGTACCTTCCGTACGACAACTCCCCTAGCTATACAAGCGAATCACACTAAAAAATGATGGTAGCAATACATGCACTTACATACCTCACACCGTCATATAACGCCTATCAGTCCAGTCCAGTATCAGTTGTCAACAAATTAATTCATAATCAACAGCAAAAAATCCAAAGCAATACAGAATCAACAAATATGCACCAGCTTAACTAGATGAAATGAGGCAGACAATCATATTAGTAAAGTGAATGAATGCAAAATGGTATGCTAAGAGATTAAAGTCATATGTACATCTTAAGTACTTGTCATAAATAGTGTATTGTGGTGTCAATACAACAAAAATGTTATCTTGCACCTAACGAAGTTGTATCTAGTTATTTGTATTGATCAGAAGTATAATTGCTCAGTGTCGAGTGTTTACATAAATAAATCTGTTTATATTGGCTTGTTGCGGTGTCTATTTGCTTACTATCTTCGAAGTGATCTTGGCCACAGGAACCATCCTGTTATTAAATATTAACATTCACATCTAAAACGACACGTAACTTTTGATCAATACAGATAACTAGATACATCTCACCGAAGATCTTAATGTATGTCGTAGATTTTCGATAGGAGAATTAAGACATAGAGTGGTCCCTTCTGAATAGAAATAGAATAAGTGATAGTTCAGTGTGAGATGATAATAGGAATAGATTTTTCACGAGTGAGATGGTAGAATTAATAGAGGCTGTCCCTGAAATCGAGACTCTTCTCTTCTTCAGCCTATCTTCTTCAACAGATTTAGAGGAGTTGGACAGTCTATTATGATATATATATATATATATATATATATATATATATATATATATATATATATATATATATATATATATATATATATATCACTCACATACACACCCACATAAGTGACGACAGTTAGACGCACATACGTGAAAACTATAACAATAGAATGTAGGTATTTGGGACAAGCTGACTGTAGTGGTATTGATGGTATTGTATGATGATGATGGTACTACATGTAAATTGTATGAGGCCAGCTGTGAAGGCTCCTGAGATAAAATGTAATTGAGAATTGTCAGAAGGCCTTTCTTGCTACCACTACGACCTCACACTTAATTTTTTTTTTTTTTTTTTTAATGAATGTAGCTGCGTAAAGTGTCTAGGGTAATGATGTGTACTGTGGTGTGATAGTTATAAATATACCCATAGATATTTAACAAGACTAATAAGATTAACAAGTGTTAAAATACACTGAACTAACTCACGGGTATAAAGTTTTTGATATAATTATATTACATTTATTTGTTCTGGATCAAGTTTTATTTTGACCAGAACTTGTTTTAAAAGAAGGATTTAAAATTTATGAAAATTATGCATGGAATGTTACATAATAAATGCAAAGGTGTACATATTTAAGTACTAGAATAGTTAGTTTTATTAAAATGTTCTGGTAGTCAGCTACTAGGGAGGATATTTATTGTCTGTGCTGTTGGGGTGGTCTCATCACACCTGTCTATATTGACTACACAATGTCCAGAAAATGGTGGGAATTTTTATGGGGTATCTGCAACTAAATGGGGTTGGTGAATATCCAGCAGACCAGAGGCTCACTCATCTGGTATTTGTAGCTCTGGTGCTGAAATCAGGCGGTCCCACCTCTCCGTGCTGGCGGGCACTAATGGTGGTCTCTGTCACGAGGACTGCACAGATACACTTGTGTAAATCACCACCCGAATAGATACTGCTTCGTTGACGACAGAAACTCGCAGCTCTGCAATCAAAGTATGGGCCATGTGTCAAAATCTATTCTCTACCCACGTCTGGACACCACACTGACACAACAACCACATTATACAGACAGGTCAGATCTCTCTGACCAAACAGCACAGTTACCATGGTGGGTTTACATCCGATAGATCCTCCCAGACTATAGATTCTGAAAAATAATAATTAGTTTTCTACCCTAAAAGAGGATAGGTAATATGTTTCCTTATTCTCAACTCTTGATCTGTCTTGCATAATCCTTGCTGGTGTTTAGGTACATTGTTAGTCCCTAGACCCTGACTTGGGCGGGGGGTCTAGAGCAAAATCCCTACTTGTTTGTAAGGCTAGATTATGATATGGCAGTATCAAATCACTCGAACATGAAACAATATTCAAAATATATAAAGAAATAATTTCAATCTTACCAGATTATGAATAATTAACACAGAAGTGCTAGCAAAACTCAGCTGAGCTGCTGGCTATAGGATGGCGTCCCTAAATTTAACTCACTGTCTTTCATATGGGAAAACACCACACTTTAAAATCTGTGTCTAACACTGAACAATTATTGAAGAATGACCCCAAATGCGCTCTGAGCGCTAATGATATGATTGTCTGTGGCCAATCACTGCCGAGGTTTATTTTTAATTTCAAATTTCCTCACTAAAGTCATTTCAGTCAAGCTTCAGTCACGTATGGATGGTTATCTGTTAGTCTGTCCGTCTCTACTTGTGTTTCTACAAAATTGTGCTCGATTTTTGACCCAACCGTTCTCTCCCCTTCAAATTTTTTGTTGTAAAAAGTTATATTTAGACACAGCTACCACCAATGTCCCTTCACTTCTATGCCAAGTAAATTTGAACATCTGTGTCCAAGGTCGTGTTTTTGTGTGCAAATAACGATATGTTAGATTCAATGCAGTCTGTGGCTGATGTAAACTACACTGTCTTTTGTCATTATTTTCAATATTATCTATCCGTCTGTAAAATTAAGACCATATTCGTTCACTGCTCAGAATAGGCCATCTGGCCAGCTAATTTTTATATTCCTAACATTAATATTAAGAAAAATTTACTTTTTAATTTTTGTAATTTTTTTCAGACATCTGCGTTCTTCCGCTCAAATTAAAATCAAGCGCTTGGTATCGCAAAACGTCCAATTCCGTACCTCGTGTCAATTTGGGGGACTTGAATTTTTTTACTTTCATCCATTTCCCCCCCCCCCCCCCACCCCCCCCCCCAATTGCGTCTCTTTAGCCTTTCCAGTCATATTTTTTTTCCCTTTTGATACTCCGTTCCCCTCCGGTCTAGCAAGTCAATTTTATGGGGATGATGACCCGCGGTCTAGGCGATCATGTACATCAGCAGCCTACGCATTATGTTTTTATCCTTAAATGTTATCCTTGGAGGAATTTTACCGTTGTATCTCTGTCAATTTCACTACACATCTCCCCACCTGAAAACATGCCTATGGCAAGTTCCAAAACCAGCGATACACATAGGTAAAATTACTCCTCCCGTCTGCCATTACTCTAATTTTGATCACAGGGGTGCCGACTGAGGAAATCTGCACCGACATTCAATTTGCCTGGGATATATTGGATACTAAACTGATAAGGTTGAAGCAATAAAGACCACCTCAGCAATCTTGCGTTTTCATGCTTAGCCTGAGACAAGAACACGAGAGGCTGATGATCCGTCTCCACCACAAATGTCCTACCATACAGATAGATTTGAAACTTCTTTATTGCCCAGATTAATGCTAAACATTCTTTTTCGCTTGTGGAGTATCCTTGTTCCGCCTTATTCAATTTGCGGCTTGCATAAGCGACTGGTTTAAGTTCCCCATCAGGTGAAGATGATCTTTGCAACAAAGCCCCTCCTAGTCCCACATTACTTGCATCGGTTCTTAAGACAAAGTCCTGTGTCAAATCAGGCAGTTTGAGAATAGGCTTGCTAGTGAGTTTTTCCTTTAACTCTTGGAACGCTAATTCACATTGTGCAGTCCAAATAATTTTATCTGGAAGTCCCTTGCGAGTCAGATCAGTCAGAGGAGCACAAATGGCGTTAAAATTTTTGATGTATTTCTGATAAAATCCGCATAACGACACGAATGATCGCACGTCCTTTTTGGTTTGCGGCCTAGGTGCTCTCTGCAGTTTTTCCAAGTTCTTAGGATCAGGGGTCATATTACCCTGATATACAGTGTGCCCCAAGAATTCCAACTCTTTGCATCCAATACAACATTTTGTTGGCCTAGCAGTTAAGTTCGCCTCCCGAAGTCTATCAAACAACATCTCCAGAGCTTCAATGTGTTCTTCAAATGTCTCTGTGGCGACGAGTATATCATCCATGAAATTCGTGATACATGGGTTATTCAGGGGGTCCAACAATTTTCGCATCATCCTTGAAAACACACTCGGAGCATTTTTCAGTCCGAATGGTAGCATATTGAATTCATAATGTCCATCCGAAGTGCTAAAAGCCAAATAAGGTCTCACTTCAGGCTTCACTGGGATCTGGTAATAGCCTTTACTAAGATCCACCTTTGAAAAGTATTTTGCCTTGTTCAGTCTGGCAAATAGCTGTTTTGTGTCTGGTAATGGATCCACTTGTCCTTCTGTGACAGCATTCAGTTTCCTGTAATCTATGCACAGTCTGTGTTCCCCAGACGGTTTCCTCAACAAAACGACACTAGAACTAAAAGATGATTCACTGTGCGAAATAATCCCCTCCTTCAATAAATAATCTATTTCTTCCTTTAATGCCTTCTCCTTCGCGAACGGAATAGAATAGGCTCTCATACAGATTGGGTTTGAGTCTACCAGTTTCATGTCATACTGTAGCAAATTTGTATGGCCTGGTTTATCTGTTAATACATCTGTATGTTCCTCCAGAACTTGTTGAACTCTCTCCCTCTGGTTTTTAGTCAGGTGCTTACTGACTTTTACCTGTGCTGCTGTTTCACAAGGATGTAATGGGTATTCATGTGAGGTGAGTGGTTCTTTTTGCATCTGGGTTGCAATAGCCAAGGTCAATAAGGGGGTGCTTTCCTGGAGTGGTCTGTCCAGATACTTCTTTAACAGGTTTACATGATAAACTTTTTCCTTCCCCTTTTTGTCAATTTTATAGTTTGTTCTAGACACCTTCTCTAGAACCGTATATGGACCTTGCCAACCAATTTGTAATTTATTCTGGCTTCCCGGTAGTAGAAGCAGCACCTTCTCTCCGACTGCCAGTTCCCTGTCCTTTGCCTTCCTATTAAAATATGCTGCATGTTTCTTCCTGGCTTGTTTCAAATTATCATTTGCCAGTTTCCATCCAGCTTTCAAACGAGTGGTCAGTTCGTTCACATATTGATACGATGAGGTAACAGTCTCTTCCGCCTTCTCATCTGTCCAGGTCCTTAATAGCGCCTCTAATGGACCTTTTATTGGCCTCCCAAATAGCAGAGTTGCGGGAGCCATCCCGGTTGAACTATGTGGTACCTCCCGGTACGCAAACAATGCGGCGGGCAGGAATTGATCCCACAGATCCGGTTTTTCGTGTGCCAGCTTTCTCAGGATAGAAATGAGAGTCCCATTGAACCTCTCTACCTGGCCGTTCCCTTGTGGATGGTACGGACTACAATGAAAGTGCCTGGCTTGAAATAGCTTAAAAACTTCTTCCGTTAGTTTCCCCTTGAACTGAGAACCATTATCCGTCAAGATTTGATGCGGGAATCCTAATCGGGTAAATATTGTAAGTAGTGCCTCTGCTACATGTTTTGAATCAATTGATGGCAGGGCTACCGCCTCTCCCCACATAGAACAAGTGTCCACCAGAGTAAGGATGTAACTGTTCCTCCTCTTGGTCCGAGTGAGAGGTCCTACAATATCCACTGCAACCCTCTCAAAAGGTGTTCCCACTATGGGCATTTCCCCTAGAGTTGCAGGGGCAGTCCAGTGCTTTGGAGCTACCCTTTGACATTCTGGGCAGGATTTGACATATCTTTTTATATCCTCCGTTATCCCTGGCCAGAAGTAATGACAAGCTATACGCTGTCCTGTGGCGCTGATCCCCATGTGACCACTGAAGGGGATTGCATGTCCGAGTTCCATCACTTTCTCTCTATATGCAATGGGAAGAACCAGCTGGTTGTGACCATTTGTTCCAGTTCCGGCCTTCCTGTATAAGAGTTTGTTCTTCATGAAATATTCCCCCTTGCTCGGAGGTGTGTGGCATTTGGGCAATTTTTTAAAACAGGGCTTGAGTGTCCTATCCTCAGCCTGCGCCTTCCTCATCTCCTCTGGATGAGCGTTTATAGGTTCACCTTCTTCCTCCTTCTTCTGTGACCTGGTCTGCACTGTCGCCATGATCACAGGTTTCTCGGGATTCCCCAAGAAGACGTATCTACACCCCAATATCAGAGGGTAGATTGGTTCATCTATCACTGCTGCTCTGATTTCTCCTTCCACATAGCGAGTTTTCACCGTTATCCTTGCGATGGGAAGTGTCATGAGTGGTATGTCCTTAGTCGCCCCTTGTATTTCCACTGTTTCTGTGGTATACTGACTTGGGTCCACTAGGCTAGACTTCACAACTGAATCATAATCCAAACCTGTATCATAAAGGCACCTTATGGTGACCCCATTACAAATAACATCCTCACAAACTGGGGGGTGATAAGGTTCCTGTTGTCCCTTAGGATTAACCTTTAATCTTTGCGTCCCCGACTTCATTGCAGCAATGTTTGAAGGTTTCCTTCTACAAAATTCGGTGTTATGGTTATCCTTCTTGCACCATTTACACCATCTTTTTCCTTGGTTCAACGGTTTTCTTTCATTGAACTTTTGGTCATTGAACTGTGAGTTTCTGTCGCGATAGTCATTTCTTGGCCGCTCAAAATTTGTCCTACCTTTATTTCCCTGCTCTCTATTATCAAATTTATTAAATTGCTGTGGAGCTTTAAAATTGTCTATGTGCTTCTTCTTAGCACCACTTACCTCTGCCTGGGCTGCCTGATACCTCTCAGCAACATTTAAAATTTCCCCCAACTTCTCTGCACCTTGTTCCATGAGAAATTTTCTCATGTCTGGAGCCATGGACTCTCTCAATTGTTCAATCATGATCATTTCTTTAAGATCTTGGGTCTTCCCCAGAGCCGTCCATTTCTCCAAATAGGTTTCTAGTCTGGCAGAGAATTGGTGGTATGTCTCCCCAGACAACAGTTTGGCATTTCTAAATTTCTTACGATAAAATTCACCATTCTTCTCGTACCTTAATAACAAAGCCTGCTTTAACATGTCATAATTGTCTTGGTCTTCCCTGTTCATTTTGGCAAATACTTCATAAGAAGCACCCCTCAATCCCTGTGATAGCTTTAAACTCCACCTCTCTCTCTCTAACCCATATGTAGTAGCTAATAACTCAAAACGTCCCAGGTACCCCTCTATGTCATCGTCTTTCTCAACAAAATGGTCTAAATGAAACCCCATAGCTGAGTTTGAGGCTCCCATACTGGGCGTAGCATCTGAGGCAAAAGGGCTGGCACCATTTTCAGGGGCCGGGCCTTGTAATTCCAGCTCCCTTAGTCGTAATTCGTGCTCCCTCTGCAACCTTCTATCTTCAGCCTCCCTTTCGGCAGTCAACCTTTTTTCCTCTGCCTCCCTTTGCTGTCGTTTTTCTTCTGCCTCAATCTGCAGCCTCTTAATTTCTCTATCAGCCTCAATTTGTAACCTCTTCTCTTCAGCTACCTTTCTATCTTCCCTTTCAATATATTTATCACATTCAGTCGTTACGTATTGAATTAAAATTTGACCATCCATCCCCATCTCCTTCGCAGTGAGCACAGCAGCTGATCTAAACTTTGCTAGCTCAGCCATACTTTTCAGACAATATAATAATATACAAGCTAAGTACTTCTTATGACTATAATCTAACTAATTCTAACTAACCAGTTAACTAATTAATTATTACTGGCTGTGAAGATTCACCAACTTTTATCTGCAGGGACACTTTTACTTTTAAAGGAAATTTTACAATTTATTTCCCTACTTTTATTTCTCCCACCAGGAGATCTTAATATTACTGTTGGGCTAATTATCCCGGACAAGACCCCAATATATGTAGTGGTATTGATGGTATTGTATGATGATGATGGTACTACATGTAAATTGTATGAGGCCAGCTGTGAAGGCTCCTGAGATAAAATGTAATGGAGAATTGTCAGAAGGCCTTTCTTGCTACCACTACGACCTCACACTTAATTTTTTTTTTTAATGAATGTAGCTACGTGAAGTGTCTAGGGTAATGATGTGTACTGTGGTGTGATAGTTATAAATATACCCATAGATATTTAACAAGACTAATAAGATTAACAAGTGTTAAAATACACTGAACTAACTCACGGGTGTAAGTTTTTGATATAATTATATTACATTTATTTGTTCTGGATCAAGTTTTATTTTGACCAGAACTTGTTTTAAAAGAAGGATTTAAAATTTATGAAAATTATGCATGGAATGTTACATAATAAATGCAAAGGTGTACATATTTAAGTACTAGAATAGTTAGTTTTATTAAAATGTTCTGGTAGTCAGCTACTAGGGAGGATATTTATTGTCTGTGCTGTTGGGGTGGTCTCATCACACCTGTCTATATTGACTACACAATGTCCAGAAAATGGTGGGAATTTTTTATGGGGTATCTGCAACTAAATGGGGTTGGTGAATATCCAGCAGACCAGAGGCTCACTCATCTGGTATTTGTAGCTCTGGTGCTGAAATCAGGCGGTCCCACCTCTCCGTGCTGGCGGGCAATAATGGTGGTCTCTGTCACAAGGACTGCACAGATACACTTGTGTAAATCACCACCCGAGTAGATACTGCTTCGTTGACGACAGAAACTCGCAGCTCTGCAATCAAAGTATGGGCCATGTGTCAAAATCTATTCTCTACCCACGTCTGGACACCACACTGACACAACAACCACATTATACAGACAGGTCAGATCTCTCTGACCAAACAGCACAGTTACCATGGTGGGTTTACATCCGATAGATCCTCCCAGACTATAGATTCTGAAAAATAATTATTAGTTTTCTACCCTAAAAGAGGATAGGTAATATGTTTCCTTATTCTCAACTCTTGATCTGTCTTGCATAATCCTTGCTGGTGTTTAGGTACATTGTTAGTCCCTAGACCCTGACTTGGGCGGGGGGTCTAGAGCAAAATCCCTACTTGTTTGTAAGGCTAGATTATGATATGGCAGTATCAAATCACTCGAACATGAAACAATATTCAAAATATATAAAGAAATAATTTCAATCTTACCAGATTATGAATAATTAACACAGAAGTGCTAGCAAAACTCAGCTGAGCTGCTGGCTATAGGATGGCGTCCCTAAATTTAACTCACTGTCTTTCATATGGGAAAACACCACACTTTAAAATCTGTGTCTAACACTGAACAATTATTGAAGAATGACCCCAAATGCGCTCTGAGCGCTAATGATATGATTGTCTGTGGCCAATCACTGCCGAGGTTTATTTTTAATTTCAAATTTCCTCACTAAAGTCATTTCAGTCAAGCTTCAGTCACGTATGGATGGTTATCTGTTAGTCTGTCCGTCTCTACTTGTGTTTCTACAAAATTGTGCTCGATTTTTGACCCAACCTTTCTCTCCCCTTCAAATTTTTGTTGTAAAAAGTTATATTTAGACACAGCTACCACCAATGTCCCTTCACTTCTATGCCAAGTAAATTTGAACATCTGTGTCCAAGGTCGTGTTTTTGTGTGCAAATAACGATATGTTAGATTCAATGCAGTCTGTGGCTGATGTAAACTACACTGTCTTTTGTCATTATTTTCAATATTATCTATCCGTCTGTAAAATTAAGACCATATTCGTTCACTGCTCAGAATAGGCCATCTGGCCAGCTAATTTTTATATTCCTAACATTAATATTAAGAAAAATTTACTTTTTAATTTTTTGTAATTTTTTTCAGACATCTGCGTTCTTCCGCTCAAATTCAAATCAAGCGCTTGGTATCGCAAAACGTCCAATTCCGTACCTCGTGTCAATTTGGGGGACTTGAATTTTTTTTACTTTCATCCATTCCCCCCCCCCCCCCCCCCCACCCCCCAATTGCGTCTCTTTAGCCTTTCCAGTCATATTTTTTTTTCCCTTTTGATACTCCGTTCCCCTCCGGTCTAGCAAGTCAATTTTATGGGGATGATGACCCGCGGTCTAGGCGATCATGTACATCAGCAGCCTACGCATTATGTTTTTATCCTTAAATGTTATCCTTGGAGGAATTTTTTTACCGTTGGCAACAACTTGCATAAAATGAAAATTTCAAAATGAGTGCACAAATCTCGGTATTATAAAGGAATCACTCAGTCATGCATTCTCTCTCTTCATTCAGCCGTGGGCCCAGTCGTACTTGCTTACCTACAACTTGGGTTAGTAACTTCAGGAACAAAACTTAGGACACGCACATACAGAATCTCCCGTGTTAATTTTTGGCCAAAAGCCAAACCCAGTTATCCACAAAGACAGGTTTGAAGTCACTTCTCCAGGGAACGTTTTCTTGGTTATTATTATTTGGAATTTCTGTTCGTGTCACATTTACTTTGTCCAGGCAAGAAAGTTAACAGCGCGCACAGGGTCAATAGCTTGAAGTTTCCCGTAACTAGGACATATCAGGTAGGTACTTCACTCAGTATAAACAATGGATTGTCACACCACGATTAGTCAAAAATTGTCGGAAAAAAATTATTGATTATAATATGTTTCGCCACAGGGGCTGAATGTACTTGAGATTATTGGGAAGAATTAAAAGCTGGTTCGATAGGCCTAGTACTTCATTTTAGTCTTAAGTTAGTGAAATATGGGTACTTTGTCTATTTCTGGATGCGACACAAGGCCAGACAGGTTGTAACTTGTAACCCAAATTATTTTAAAGACATAAAATGTTTCTTCTGTGATTTATTCGCATCTGTACTGAATAAACCGCTGGCAGTTTTAGGGCTTGACCCAAAATACTGTATAAAGAAAACATATAGAATACATAATATTATACACATATCTTATGTCTACCTCGCGTACAATAACATATATATTTACTACGGTTATTTATTTTAAATTATAAACTGCAAGCTTAGAGCTTGTCTTATCGTTTAAAACTCCCGTGAAATAAGTTATAGTCATTACCAAAAATCAATCCTCATGAATTAGAAATACGTACATATTTCGTCAATACTCAATGATGACTCAGTACATTAATTTAGTTTAGTTAAAATATTATCTACTAGTTACTAGCAGTTTAGTTAAATTTAATTATAGCTGAATGAGTTTTTCGCAAGAAATTATAATTTATTCTGCTATCTACTGTAAAACTTAGAGAATATAGCTAAATTGTCATTTAATCACTCTACACAGAAATAAAAGTAGTGAAAATGAAATAGGCGATTA
Organism: Oreohelix idahoensis; assembly: GCA_024509875.1. NCBI lineage: Eukaryota > Metazoa > Mollusca > Gastropoda > Stylommatophora > Oreohelicidae > Oreohelix > Oreohelix idahoensis. Next base: position 20,925 of record JAMPIV010015472.1, read on the forward strand.
AAACTTTTAAATTACTCAACACTATAGATATTTAATATTACCTCCAAACAGAACTACGGGTATCACAACGAAACTGAGAGTTTCACTTATAAATAAGTATTTAGAACGAAGCGATCCGTCTACTGCACCTACGGAGGTCTGAATGATGAAGTCTAAACTACTCTGGTATATTATATGAAAACCAGACAAAGGATGTACGCTATTTTCGAAAACCCCAAAAAGCGTCCCGTCTTAACACTTCACATTAACTCAGGCGCCAGCAATGAAACTGCCAGTGCTCGTTCTAACACCTACAGCTACCTCTGGTCATTCCTGAGCGATGCAGGTTTTCGACTATCACAACTATCACCCAGAACTTAACCATAGAAGCTTCGTGTCAGATGAAAATACCATTCCCTGTCTGTCGAGACGAATTTCACACTATTCGGTACCCAGCTTAACAGCAATAAACTGCGTTGCTAAATATGAAAAGAGACAGGCGAAGGTATGAATGGGAGAGTTATATTATTCCACAATCAAACGAATGCGAAATAAAAAGAAAAAGATAAAAGAGCGATAATAAAGTAGAAGACACTGGTAGACTAGAGAAAAAATATAGAAATTTATTAATCATAAATCTCTCTGCGATAATGTATTAGTGATAACAGAACTCCATTTATAAACACTTTAACAATCAGGAGCTCAAACACATACGCCCACTCGCCATGACACACAATCGTATAAATTCCCGCAATTCTCCTACTCTAGTATCACGTGAGCCAGCCAAGCATCTCGGCTTAACGTCACTCACCCGTCTTTATCAGTGAACCATAAAATAATAAACAAACAAAGAACCCTGTTGAGCAAACAATATAAAAGGCACAATCGTTATGAATTTTAATCATAACAATATTCATAGGCTTTCCACTCTTTCAGACTTCTTTATTTCATCCGTCGCTTTTTCACGATCTTTCTGTTATGAAGTTTGATTTTCGTTTCTTGTCCTATTTGTGTATTTTTATGATGTATGTCTATATTTTTTGTCCTAGTTGCCTGTATGTAAAACTGTGCTGACGAAGGTGAGACCAGAAACGTCCCGTGTCACCTGGGTACCGTTAATTTCATGAAAAACTGATTAAACATTGTTTTATTTGTTTATATATATCTATATATATATATATATATATATATATATATATATATATATATATATATATATATAATATAATATGATATTAATATATATATATATATATATATTATATATATATATATATATATATATATATATATATATATATATATATATATATATTTATATATATATATATATATATATATATATATATATATATATATAATCAATGTTATACCCGTTGGGTTCAAAAGGAGCATGTGCCTTCAGTACATTCAAGCCAGGAATTCCTGTCCTGTGCCATCCGTTCAAGGTTTTCCGTGTTTTTCTTAATTCTTTTTATTAACCCTGGGGGGTTCCAGAACAAAGACTACCTTGTGGTGTTATCAACTGGTTACTTCAATGCATTTCCAACGGCACTTGTCTGGATCTTGTCATCAGTTCTACATTAGTGATCTTGTCATCAGTTCCACATTAGTGATCTTGTCATCAGTTCCACATTAGTGATCTTGTCATCAGTTCCACATTAGTGACCTTGTCATCAGTTCCACATTAGTGATCTTGTCATCAGTTCCACATTAGTGATCTTGTCATCAGTTCCACATTAGTGATCTTGTCATCATTTCCACATTAGTGATCTTGTCATCAGTTCCACATTAGTGATCTTGTCATCAGTTCCACATTAGTGATCTTGTCATCAGTTCCACATTAGTGATCTTGTCATCAGTTCCACATTAGTGATCTTGTCATCAGTTCCACATTATAGATCTTGTCATCAGTTCCACATTAGTGATCTTGTCATCAGTTTCACATTAGTGATCTTGTCATCAGTTCCACATTAGTGATCTTGTCATCAGTTCCACATTAGTGATCTTGTCATACCATTTCAGTCCCTACAACGGACTCATTTATGAATGTCTGTAACTTTCAGGTTGATGTTTTCTGTCTTTGCTCTCCATATTTCTGAGCCATACAAAAGTACTACCATTAAATTTAAGTTGAAGATTCTTATATATGTGTTGAACTTGATGATGATGAGGATGATGATGATATAATCCCTTTGGCTGTTAGCAGGTAGCTCTTGACAGCGCATTTCCTCTCTGACAAAGGTACAAGTCTTTCTCAGTTGTTGTGATGATGTGTAGAGTGTATTATGGATGGTTGGGTGCGATATGAGTAGCTGGTGTCGCAGGTCAGTTAGTCTTGGGCACTGTAACAGTAGGTGTTCAACATATTCCTCATGGTGGTGGCAGGGCCTACAGTTTGGTTCACGTAGTGGGTCTATTCTATTTAAATGTTTATTGAGAGGGGCATGGCCTTTTCTCAGCTGGAAGATTAGACTCTGATCTCTTCTTTTCGGTTGTTTAACTGGATCTTGAGGGTTTGGCTTCGCTTGATGTTTGAAGAAAGGACGCCCTGTCTGGGAGGTAGCCCACTGGTTTAGCCATTCTTGCCTATTATTGTTTTCTCAGGATCTGTTGGCAGTTTTGCAGTGTAGTACTTGATGGGAACTGAGGCATTGCGGCTTTACTTTTGAATAGTTTATAGGCTTTTTCATTTCCTGGGACTCCAACATGCCCAGGGATCCACTGGAGTCTAATTTCGACGTCATTTGAAGTGAACAGCTGGCAAATTAATCTGCAAATGTTATTAACACCAGGAGACATTTTGCTTTCTATGGCTTGAAGTCCTGATTTTGATATAACGATATTCTCAGGTGGAGTGATGCCACTTTCAAAGTCTGAGATTATCCAGCACAATGTTTTTTCTAGTGCTGTTATTTCTGCATCATAGCTGGAGCAAATTTCTCTGCGAGAGGCAAAGATGCAAGGGTGGTCTTCTGCGTGCAGTTGGTTGTATTTTATCACTGTGCCGTATCCAGCGTTGATGGTAGCTTCAAAAGCAGAACCATCTGTGTAGACATGGATGATATCTTGTGGAAATGAGTCTATAGTTTCTAAGGCGATGGTTTTCAGTAGTGGTGTTAGGGTGTTTTTGTCTGCTGAGGAGTCAGAGAGTTCAGTTCGTTCTGTAGGAGTAGTTGCCTGCCAACAAGGTGGTTTATTATTGATAGTTACCATTGGCTTTCTAACTGCTGGTAGGTGGTGTTTGATGCTAGAATCTTTTGCATTTTTAAGAAAATATGTCTTTTGTATTCTGTGTTTTTGGTGCTACTGATCTATCATTTTCCTATTCTCATCCGTTGTGTCCATTCTTAGATACCTTTCGTATGTTTCCACAGCTGAGCGTTCTTTTCTTAGGTTTAAAGGTTCACTATTGGTATTAATTTCGCATGCATCTATCGGCGTTGTCTTCATGGCACCACTTATCCACCGTAGATCGTGATTTTGGACTTTGTCTAACTTTTGTAGTTGAAAAAAAAAACACACACACCCACACAAAAAGTAATACGTCTTACAAGGAGAAGGACAAGAAAAACCTACGTTGCGGCCACAAGGCCTTCGTCAGGGACAGACAAACAAGAGACAAGAGGGAAAGAAAATGAGAATTAAGTAGAGAACATGAAACTATAAAAATAAGAGAAAAAACTCCCTTAATATTAAGTCCAGTCACATGTGAAGCAAGATGGCTGCCACTAAACCGGAAAGAGGAAGTTGATAGTACATTAAAAATAAGAAATAATGAAAACAAGGACTGGAAAAGAGTGAGAAAAAAGAAAAAAGTAATCAATAAATAATAATTAAAATAAAAAAATAAATAAAATATAAATAAATAATAATAAATAAATTTAAAACAAATAAATAAATAAATAAATAAAAATAAAAAATAAATAAAGAAATAAATAAAATAAAAAATAATAAAGGAAAAAAATAATTAAAAAAAATTTTTTTTTTTAATAAAATAAAATAAATAAACAAATTTTAAAAAAAAAGTAATAATAATAAGTAAATAAATAGATAAATAAAATTATTAAATTAAAAAAGTGATAATTAAAAAAATAAAAAGCTTGATCGCATCAAAGTAGAAAGTCATAATACAACTGGGACTCGATAGAGAAAGGCGTCTCAGACAAAAGAAAGTTGGGTATTCAAACCGTGTGGTTTGAGGCAACCCATAAGATGCATGAGGCGTTGTTCCTGGCGAAACCGACTGTTGGCGTCCGAGGAACAGTATCTGATGGCTGTCACCTGGATGTCAGTGGCACCGTGGTGGTCAGGGCCATTGAAGTGGAGGCCACAGGTGTGGAATTAAACTGAGAGATGTCATAGAGGTGTCTGCAGAATCGGTCGCCCAGTCTTGTGCCCGTTTGGCCGATGTACGTAATGGTGCAACGTTTGCATATAATAGCATAAATGACGTTGCGTGACTCACATGTGAAGCCATTGGTGATGGTGAACTTGGCGTTAGGGAACGAGACTGAACGTGTTTCGATTACATACTGACATGTCTTACATCGTGTACGGTTACATGGTTTGGTTCCAAAGTAGCCATCGTTGACGGTTTTCAAACGGCTGTGGACTAGGAGGTCCCTCAAATTTTTGTCCCGTCTATATGCCAGCAAGGGTGGCTCACTAAATGCTTCCCGCGCCACTGGGTCAGCTTGGAGGAGAGGTAGGTTGCGAAACAGGATCCTTTTGACAGCAGTGCTGTGAGGGTGATAGGTCATTATTAACTTGACACTATCAGAGGCGGTTTTTTGGCTGGGTTTGAGGGCCTCTAGACATGAGATAGGGAGAACACGTTCTAAGGCAGAGGTAAGAACATCTTCTGGATACTGTCTGTTACGGAAGAAGTCCAACATTTCTTGAGCTCGGCATAGAAAGTTGTCATCATCTTGGCATAACCAACGGAGGCGGAGAAGTTGTGAGAAAGGCAAGGAGTCCCGACAAGCCGGAGGATGAGAGGAAGTATAAAGGAGGTAACTGTGTGCATCGTTGGGTTTTTAGTACACCGAAGTGGTGAGGTGGGGGGGGGGGGAGTGATAGTGACAACAATGTCAAGGAAATTAACAGAGACAGTGGAAATGTGAGAGGTGAATTGGATCGCAGGGTGGAAGTTGTTAATGAAATTAATAAACCTAGATAGGTCAACCTCTGGTTATCGGTGTGACCTATGCCATCATCGATGTATCTATGATACATCAATGGAAAAGGTCCAGGATACTGCTGCCACACCTGATACTCCAGGTAGCCCATAAAGAGGCAGGCATAACTGGGACCCATCTTGGTGCCCATGGCAACTCCACTTATTTGGTCAAAGAACTGTCCATTAAACTAAATGGGGCGTGTTTAACTTTTGTAGGAGGCTTTTGCTTGCAATAGTTTGGAGGGGGAAGTAGTAGTCAATGACTGAGAGGACATATCCAGTATAGAGTTGACGTACTGAGTGCTGGTTTGCTCCCTACCCACAGGAGAAAAGTTACTTGATGATCCTAAGTCGTGTGGATGCTTTCTCAATCAGCATGTCTATGTGAGGTTTCATGGTAAGTCTACGGTCAAACTCGACTCCAAGATATCTCGGGAATTCTTCGTATGCTAGTTTCTCTCTGTTCATCCAGACCTCAATGTTTTTTTCATTTACTCTCTTGTTTAGACTACGCAGGCTGTACACAGTTTTCTCTACAATAATTCCAAGGTTCCATAACTGACTCTACAGTATGCAGAGATGGTTGTTGTAGCAAAATTGTTTACAAATTCTGTTGTACAATCAAATACGGTAATCGACAGTGTCATTAGCATATCACGCGTCACGGCAAAGCAAGCGAGAGGGTCGTAATGCATAACAAACATGGCCTCTACAGCAGTAGTGAAATTTGCTTTATTTATACCTTCTAAATGATTGTATAACCATTAGGATGGACGAATAACAGAAATACTTGCATGTTTAGATTCTGGAAGTTTGCCTCTACGTTCACATAAATGTAATTTGGCGGGAAATGTTTTGGATCGGAAGATTTCATAAGTTTTAGGTATGAAACTATAAGTTGATATGATCAGTACACACTTTAGAGCGATATAGGAAAATGTTAAATGGACGGACGAATAAGAAAGTTAGAGAGAATGTTAGCAGTGGACTGCCCGGTTCTAACGAGACTAAAATGGACAGAATTGGATGGAAAAAAGACTAGAAGGACGAAGGAAGAGGTGGAACAGTTTGTACAGAACTCAAAATTGCATGCATCTTGCTCCCAAATTTAGCAGATCTACAAAGCCTGTGACGACATGCTCTCCACAAGGAACGCTTTGGCCAATTAAAAGGGGGAGCGCAATTTGAACAAGGGACACTGAAAAATGTTTTGAAACAGACTGGACGCAGAGTTGCCAATACGCTTTTGCCATCTACGGTTGTATGCGGCCTGCCAAGCCATTAATGTCCAGTGTGATTTCGGAAGTCTGAGGGTAAGCTGGATTATGAAGACTTAATGTATATATTTCATTTCTTACATATTATTACCTGATGAATATTATTTATGTGATAATGCTAGGAATTGCATCAGTTTATTTAAATGTGTGCATGATTAGAAGAATCGAGAATATTCAGGAAAACTATAAGGCCAGTGATTAATATTTGGAAGGAGCAAGCTGTAAAGTATTTGAAGATGTACAGGAGTGGATAAAACAAGATGGTTGTTAGTACATATAACTAATGGAAATTGTTAAGCTCGTACTGTATTACTGAAATGATGTCGTTGCTTGCTATCACTTTATAACATCGACATCTGATGACTGACTGGTCTGACATCTGGGCTAGTCACCTACAAATCTAGCCAGATACTAGCCAAGACCGATATGTTGTTTCAGGTTCATTTGACAATTCGACCATACTGTCAACTATCAGAAGCCTGTGTTGTTCATAAGTATCAATCCCACATAAGTGGCAGAACCCAAAGTGTGAACTACAGCTGGTTCTCGGTACCCCTACAGTTGGGTCTGCCAAGACTGATAATTCCAGTGACAGTTCGGTGCCAGCAATATCAAGAATCAAAGATAAGTGTTCAATAAAGGACCTGACAGAATCCATATATAAACCAACAGCTATTATATTATTACATGAACAAGTCAAATGATGACAATAGTGTATTAAAGTCAAAGGATTCAAAGAACAGTACCACTAGGTTAGTAAATCAAGTATTCATTAACTTTACTAGCCAAGAGAATAGTATTCCAATTCCTGAAGTGTAAAGGACAGTATTATTAATTAATTTACCAAGTGACTTGTGTTTAACATTTTTTTTCCAAGACGAAAAAACATTCCTACCATTACTGCAGATAAGAGATGATATTAATTCTGTAAATTTTTGTGTGAATATTTTATTACTCCTTTCCAAACAGCAGAAAAATAAATCACTATAAATATTAAATGATTCATTAATTGTACCTGAGGACTTGTTTACTTTTTACCTTTGTGTTTAAAGTTTTTGTTCATTTTATTTATCTTCTAGCATCAAATTTATCATAGGATAGTTGTAGGGAGGTGGAGCCTTAAATCCTGGTACTGCTTCTTACCATCTGGGCCAGTGATTTTCACAGTCTGACTATACCTATGATGTCTATACACCAGTGCTTATTTCTAAGACTGGGGTATTACTTTTAAGACCAGAACTCTTGACTGGCATTCTATCCTTGTATCATCTGATACACCTGGATATCATCTTATCTATTACTTATATAATCAATAACCTCTCGTCACAGTTGTCAGGTTCTGGTTCATATTGTTGGTGGTTTGGAGATGTTTTCCTTTTGTCCAGATGACTAGATCATCAGCAAAGAGTGCTTTTTGACAGGTGATGACATCTGGGAGGTCATTTATATATATAAGAAATAGTGTACAACTTAATGCTGATCCCTGGGGCAGTCCTTCCTCCAGGGTCCTTTGTTTCGATCACAGGCTTGTCTAAGGTCAATAAATGTTGCTAACACATTTTTTGTTGTCTTGGTAGACATCATCTATCTCTTGGGTGAATCTTATCAACTGATCCATTGTCTGTTTGTTTCTTCTAAAACCTGATTGATTGGTTTTTAAGATCTTAGTGCTTTCTAGCCACCAGTATAGCCTTTCATTCATCATCCTTTCAGCGATCTTGCTTAAACCGATTGAAAAGAAAGAAGAAAATAAATATTAAATAATGCAAATAGTATTTTGGTTTTTAAATATTTTTTTTTAATTCACTGCATTATAAATAACTTTTTTGGTGATAGCAGGAGAGGAAAGAAGACATCTGTTTAAGCTGAGAGAACAAGTCATGGAGCAGGTCGACCACTTTAAATACATTGGAGCTGTCATAGACCGGAAGGGAGGCATCAAAGAAGAGTTGGCTACTCGAAGAAACTTGTCAAGCCATAAATCGAGGATTCCTCAGCAAAAGAGAAGTTGGTAAGAAGACGAAGATGGCTGTATACCGCTCCACCTATTTCCCAATCGTGACGTATAGATGCGAGTCATGGGCAATAACTACAACCCACAAATGCCAGATCCAAACCTCAGAAATGAGGTATCTAAGGAAGGTGGTTGTAGTAACAAGAAGAGACATGGTCCGCAACCAGACGCTAAGTCAAGGCCTAAAAACCCAACCTTTGCATATCAAAATAGAACAGTCTCAACTAAGATTGTTTGGCCATGTCTGCAGAATGGGAGAAGTTCAGCTACCATGGCAACCGTGGGAAACTAAGAGCCAGTAATCCAGACCTCCAGGACGACCCAAAGTCCGCTGGGAGGACACCATTAGACAATCTTTGAAGGAACGAGGACTAGAATGGAACCAAGCCAGGAGGAAGAACAGTATGGCGCTCTCTCTTCCAAACCTCTACACCTCACGGTAGAAGAGGAACGACTAAGTAAGTAAGTATAAATAACTTTTCAAGAAAATGAAACAATAAAACTGTGTTTCTGCTGTTGTAGACGTGTGGTGGTAGTTTATCGGCCTCCATCCTCATGATATGGCCAAACCACTTAATCCTCCGTATCTCCATATTCCCGATGCAGGATGCAACTCCAATAATTCCTCTGAAGTCATCACATCTCACCCGGTCTCTCCTGGTAACACCAATGGCCCTTGTCAAAATATCTCATCTCACAGGATGTGATTTTACTCTCTTTGCCTTGGGTAAGGGAAGCTGTTTTGCAGTGATAGCAAAGAGTTGGTAAGAACATATTAGTTATCGGCTGTCGCTAAGTGTCCGTACTGATGTTCAGATGTTTGATTAGTGGTAACACTTAATAAGTCAATGCACTGGTTTTTTTTTTACATCTTGTTTCAATTTCTCTGTCACGTTTTCTATTTTTAGCAAGAAAATATTTCTTAGATATTTGAACGATGGAACATGGTTATACCTCATATTGTTGACATGTATGTTAAGTGGACCCGGCGATCTGCTAATTATCATAGTTTCTGTCTTTGATGTGTCGATCTTCAAGTTGTATTTTCTACACGTTGAGTTAAGTGCGTTTGCATGTTTTTAGAATCCGTTTGATTAGATGATATTTTATTGATAACACTGACTTCACAGACTTCAGCTTAAATAAACGTTATAAACTCGGCATCATCATCATTGACGCAGCATGTTTTAAATAAAACACCCATGTGTCTAGATAATAAACAAGAGAGTGAGGGAAGGAGTAAACTCTTAATATAGACTCGTACGTCTAAGGGGGGGAACACTATAAATGGTACGTGCTTCATCTTTGAACACCTTAAAGTAATAACAAACTAGAGTAATATTCCAATCTCTGTTTAATGTATTCAGAAAACTATGAACACGAAGTTACAATAATATACAGTCAGCGAAGTACATAAATTCATGAAGATCCCACATGAGTGAATACATAATATCAGCACAAATAAATACGCAGCCCCACTAGACAATTAAAGGCATCCATCACAATATATTCATCCACTTTCGCCATCCCACATCGCCATGCTTTCCCGCGCCTTCCCCTGTCCACCTCTGACCTCCCTTTTCTTCTCCACCAATCATAATAATATATTAAATAATAGCCCCTTCAGTCATAATTGACTATGGGAATGCGCCCTTGAGGTGACAGCCCTCAGCTGCTTATTTTCCTCTTGCTCCTTTCCACCAATCAGAACCCCCCCCCCCTTACATTCTCCCCTGACCTGCTGAACACGCAGTTTCGTGTCGTCAAGTTCACAACACTCTATTGGCCAACTCTTATGACACGACTGACATTCCGTACCTGATCCCCGTGGAGCACGTACAGTCCACAGCTGTTAACCATGCTGTGACAATCATCATTTTCTTTTGTGCTCCTTGTATAGCATGGGATACTATGGCAGCGGTGGTTCTTGAAGCAATTTGTTTTACGTGATGAAGTTACCATCCTCATTCACGACCTCGTATTAGTCGCTTCAACGACATGTCTGAATGTGCAGTGGTTTTATTATGTCTTTGTCTCTTCAAAGACCCTCGGGAACTTTACGACATGCTCTTTAGATTACTGCTAACAACGTATTTGTAACAAGACATGTGATTATACAGGGTAATTGTAAAGTCATTTGTAATGTTTAATTTGTTAGTTCTTCCTGTTATCCAATTACTTTATATGAAACAAACGTCACAATACAGCGACGCACCTGTTATTTTATGACATAAAATGATGTGTCACATTAACACTACAGCGCAAGGGGAGATCACTTTACATCGTTGCGGGCAATCATTTTTGCTCTCTTTCTTGTAACGCTGAGTTCGTTGGTCATTTTAGAATATTTTGTTGTTGTTGTTTTTTTTTGTTGTTGATGGGAATAAGAAATACAACGTGTTTGTCAAATTTCAAATGGTAGTTATTACTCCTTGATTCGACATGCATATTATGTATGTCCAGTAGGTACAAGTGCTGATAATAACATTTTCAAAAGAAGAAATTGACTTTTCAATCACTTTGTAGAAATAGTATATTGTATTCATAACCCTCCATTCCCAAAGGAGCATAGGCCTTCAACAAACACCTGCCAAGTCCTCCTGTCACGTGCCATCATCTCAAGATCTTTCCAAGTTCTCCTCATGATTTTCACCTCTGTTTCCAGCTCTCTTCTCCATGTGCTTCTTGGTCTACCTCTGCCTCTCTTGCCCTAGGGGGTCCAGAACAAGTGTTAATATGTATAACACGAGTTTCTTTTGATGTGTAAACCGATCGTAACGACGATATTGTATCGCACAAAGCGCTGCCTAATGTAAAATTGAGACACATCTTTGAAACTTCATTTGTGGTTGCCTTTTGTTTTTTTTATATTAGGGTTGGAGGAGGAAAGGGGGGGGGGGGGGTTGGGCACGGCGCAAGCTTGTGTTCAATATTAAGTTTAATTCAGTTGAGAGACATTTAGCACTTTCATGCAACACATATAGGCCTTTTTATTATGGCAGTCACATTAATAAATGTTAGGTTCCTCCCTTGGAGTGCTTGGCCGGTTACATATACAAGTTTTGATTCCATACGCATTGGAGAAAAAGAAAGGAAGTTGGGGCGGGGACAAAAGTCAGTTCCCACATATACAATAAGCACGTAAAGACACTGACTTTTAACTAACTTTCTGTATTCGCTACACAACCGGACATTGGCTTTGGGAACTCTCATGGCCGGATTAAGCTACTACGGGGCCTGTAGCATATGTTAAGAAAGGGGCCCTATATAAAAAAAATAAATAAAACAACACAAATATATTTGAACACATACATTTTTAATTTGCATAGTAATTATCATTATCAAAAGTAACAACACAGTCAACATTATTGTTTAAATATTAATGTTTCTACATTTAGCATGAGCAAAGTTGTTGAGGATATAGGATGGATCAATTTCACGCAGAAGTTTATGTTCAAGTTCACACAAATGCTCATTAGTGTGAGAATTGTTTCAATCAATCTCTTTTGACCCATGGTGCTCCTTAGCTCAGGCTTTTTTAATAAGTTTCAGTTTTGAAAATGATCGTTCTCCACTGCAGTTGGTTTTACCACATTAGTGACAAAAAGATGCGCAAGGCGATTTCTACATTTGGAAAACAAAGACTCCCAAAAAAATTGTAAATTATCAAACGGCAAAAACTGTAACTCTTACAAGGTCTAGAGTAGTGCCAAAATTGAGAAGCAAGATTCAGTTTTCAACATTCTGTAAACTGCACAAGTTCTTCACAAAAGACTTTCTTCCAGATCTTCCGGATATGATTTTAATAAGATTCGATGATCTCGTTACCACCTCATCAGGGTGTAAACGACTGTAAAACTGACAAAGGAATCCAAAAACAACATTCAACTTTTGATAAAGCTTTTTTCTTTTCTGGCGTTTTGACAAGTCAGAGAGCAAGATATCAATAAGGACAAGAAATGTTCGGCTTTTAAACTGCTGAGAAGGCGTTTGAGATTCATCAAGTGTATCAAGTGTGCTGAAACCACTGAAATCATCATACTCTCGATTTCGTGTGTGTTTTCTTCACGAGTTTGTTTTCTTGATTAATGTTCACACTCAGTCAGATTCCTTGGCCCTTTGCTCTATGTCTGCAAAAGTAGACCGCATAGCTTGAATATACCCCCGCAGGGATTCATAGAGTGCACAAGCTGTATTCAAATCTTGGTTAGAAGATTGCAAAGAATCACTGGTCATTTGAAAACGCTGTAATACTTGATCCCACAGTATGATCATTATTCCTGTTTCTAACTTCATCATGGTTGAAAGTAGACCACGAGCCTGTTGATGACACTCTGCCTTCTGATCATTGTTATCTGAAATATCATCCAAGATTAGTTTTATTGTCGTAAAGCTGTGTAAAAGTGCTTTTGTTGCATCTGCCCGAGCGGACCACCTGGTATCTGACAGTCTTTTCACAAAGGGCAAATGGGACTTATTATGAGTACCACCAGCACATAATGCAGTAGAAAGGTGATGCGTAGATGGCAGGGAGGATAGTGTGATTCGCTTGCATATCTAGGCGGGGTTGTCGCACTGAAGATCCAGTGTTCAAATTCTGGGTAAGCCACTCACGTCTATTGTTTTTCTGTTGTCTAGTGTTCTACTTCTTTATTTCTTACGAGTGCCTGAAAACATACCTTTGTGTTAGTTTCCTATTAATTTACCGTTTACAGGCCTCGGGTTTCCCTTCCTTATATGTTATAAATGTTTATACAAGATAAAAATAATGACGAGTCACACTAAGTCACCCTCTTATGCTCTTTCTCTTACAATTTCGTGACACCAAATGAAAAGGCGCTAAACATGGCATGAATCACAAGATCATTGGTTTAACGCTCGTATTAGAAGATGACCAAAAAAATATGTACATATTTATTGATGCGGGGCACCTAAAAGTGCGGGGCCCGTAGCATATGCTACTTTTGCTACTTCGTTAATCCGGCTCTGGGAACTCTTATCAATGTTCCACTACCATCGCATTGTCATTTCCCTCATACTGTCGTGAAACGAAGTGTAACCCACTACTTTGTTAATCACTATGTCGAGATACAGATTTGCCTCAACCAATCAACTTGCACCGTTCACCAGTCTCTGAGACAGAAAAATTAACGGCCATCATGTTCACGCAAGATGGCGGATTTAAACTGAATAAAATTAGGCTGTACAGCGCTTGAGACTAAACCGGAGGAAACCAATCAACTTGCTCCGCCAGGAACCAACCGAAAGCTTTCCTCAAGTATTTACTTGCCTATATAATCGGGCGGATTTTATGCTAAACACGCAACACCAAAAACGAAGCCAGACCGACCGACTGAAGAGGAAGAACCTGTCACTTTGATTTATTGCTTTCTGAGGGCATCGACCTGCAGCCTACTTCACTAGTCGAGTCAAACTGGCCTTTTTTAAATCTTGGAGGGTAAATATAAATTTACGATAACCTTTAGGAAAATAGGCCTTCAGCAGGTATATAATGTTGGTATTTGTTGTGTGTCATTATACTACCTACACCTGTATATATTTAATATATTTTGGGTTCACTATGAATGTAAATGATTGATATAGACAAAGACTAATAGGACTCATACCTCAATCTATTGTCTCCTATAACTCAATCTATTGTCTCACACGACTTCAATCTATTATCTCAGATCAACTGCAAATATAACCAAAACAGTCCTTGTTAGGACTCAACCTATTGTCTTCTATAACTTCAGTCTATTGTCTCAGATAAAACCAACTGCAAATATAACCATAACAGTCCTTGTTAGGACTCAATCTATTGTCAGTCTATAACTTCAATCTATTGTCTCAGATAAGACCAACTGCAAATATAACCAAAACAGTCCTTGTCAGGACTCAATCTATTGTCGCATCTAACTCCAATCTATTGTCTCCTATAACTCCAACCTGATATATCACCAAACAGTCCTCGTCGCATATACTCCTATCATAAGAACATAACAATATTGTTAGGATATATGTTACCCGCTAGTATAACACTTGTCAGAGAGGGCGTGGTATAGTATAGGGGGAAGGACATTGTTGTATCACACCTAGGTGTACATATTATTGGATTTATTCATGTACTGATTTATATTATGGGATGTATTCATGTATTAAATGTATTCATGTATTGAATGTATATTATTGAATGTATCCATGTATTAGTTTATCAGAAAGAATGCTTTGCAAGTAGACACCTGTCTTGTCTCGCTATTGCTAAATCATACTGAGCCATGTTGTCATTCATCCTACATGCATACATCTGAGACACGCTCATTTCACTCACACTAGAAATAGGTGGGCTTGAGGACAGAAATTAGCCCCTATTTTTGCTTTGTTACAGGTTTATTTGTGTCCTAAAAAAAACCTGAGGTCGTATGTTCGAGTCAATCCCGCTGCCTGGAACTTCGCAGGAGCATAGAGATTGTACAGAAGCTACATCTTTAGTCCCCCTCAGTCTTGGGTGGGCTAAAGTAACGAGCCTCAGCAGGAGTTGTACAGTGTGAAACCAAACTAAGGAGAACAGAACGTTTTAAGAGATGAGTACACATTCGTACCATTTCTGTCAGCATTGTGAGCATAGAAACTGTCAGTGATGAGAAAGTGACTTAACATAGCAAGAGACAAAATTAACAGCATAGCTGAGAAGTGTTATATCCTTAATTAACAGCACAGCTGATCCATGTACTATAATTAAATAACAGCATAGCTGATATAATTTTTTTTGGTTCCTATAATGGGAAAACTTGATGTAAAATATATATATATATAGATATATATATATATATATATATATATATATATAGATATATATCTATATATATATATATATATAGATATATATATATATATATATATATATATATATATATATATATATATATATATAAAATAAATATTTGTAAATCACATGTAAACTTACAATCCCATTACATCCCATTTTTTTCAACATTCACCCTTCAGCACAAGAGTAGATAGTGTATATACTAAATAAATAATAAGGAAATTGTATTTGAACGACTTGTCAATTTTATCATTGTTAAGCAAAATCTGTTTCCTTGTTTTTTTGATATCACAGTTAGTTACATAGCGGAGGTGGCACTTTATGTCGGTCTCCTCTCTACTATTCTTTCGAGATCAGAACATTCACAGCCGTAACTAATTTGTGATACCAGTAGTTCTCTCAGACACTGGGACTTCACCATTTTCTGCAGAAATTCTATTTCTGTAATTTTCAGTACTATACTGATCCTACAGCCAAATAAAACCTCTCGCCACACATACTTAAACATTAAGATACATTTACGACTTTTATCTAAGGGACGTAATTTTTATTACAAGGGGAGTAATATTTGCGGAAAAGTTAGTCATAACTTTAAAAAAATTAAGCAGTTACTTTATATAATTTTGTTTTGGACTCTTTTGTACCAAAAAAAATAACAAAAGTATATTTCAAACTCCGAAGAAAATCTTTCTACTATTTGTTGCTGTTACAGTTATGTTTTGTATGGGATAAATAAATGCACTCTAAGCGCAATACAAGTCAATAAATATGTATAACACGAGTTTCTTTTGATGAATATATTTGAACTACCGTCATTATTGGATTTTTGACCAGCACTGAGTGCTGCCTGAAGTGCAAATAACGCTGTGAAATCCAACGCCCTAATATCTGGCCTTTGGCTAGGATCATGTGTCTAGACACAGGGACCGGTACAGTGACATTCATGTGTCATTAGGTCCCTTGTGTGAGAACACAGAGGATCACTACAGTGACACAGTTTGTCATTGGGTCTTTTTGTGTTGGGACATGTGGTCTTGACCAGAGCTGGGTTTAGGGTGGGTGCCAATGCGACCTCATGCGAGGAAAAAATATGCGACCTCATGCGAGGGGAAAAAATTTTTTTTTTCCTAAAGTAAAGTTGAGACGATGTTTTTGAGAAGTCCACTTGTCAGCCCGACAACGACCAAAAGTCCCTACCAACCTTCTCAACCAAACATTATAACACGAGCTCACAAGAGGAGCTTTTATTGCATAGTGACTTAAATTGGCATTAAAATATATAGAGTTCACCTCATATATAATAGGCAGATATAAAGAAATAGAGGCAGACACAAAAATAGACATATATAAAGAAACAGAGGCATAAATAAAAAATAGAGGCACATATAAAGGAATATGCAGATATTAAGAAACAGAGGCATATATAAAAAATTTTGAGGCATATATATAAAATAGAGGCAGATATAAAGAAACAGAGGCAGACACAAAAATAGAGACTGACTCATTTAAACTAGAGACAGACACAAAAAATAGAGGCAACTCATGACATAGAAACTGATCCAAAAATAGAGGCAGACTAAAAAAAAAACTGGTAGATCAAAAAAATAAATGCAGACAAAAAATAACAGAAGTAGACATAAAAATAGAGGCAGATATAAAAAAGAGGCAGATATACAGAAACAGAGGCAGACACACAAAAATATTTGGAAGGAGCAACTCTAAATATCGACTCGTACGTCTAAGGTTAGAACACTATAAATGGTGAAGTGCAAACCTGAAATATATGTACAAAAAGGTGAAGACAAACGTGATACGTTCTGTAACAGCTGGGGCATAAGGCTGTAAGGCAGAGAAGAAGATAAATGAATGTGGAATTCTAAACTTCATGGTTTATATTTTTGATGTGGTCATCATTCAAATACCGTCTCTCACATGATATATCCCAAGTGTTTTATGATCTCCAGCCTTTACCTTCTGTGATCAATCAGCTCTGGTGATCTGAAAACTGTTACACGTTTATGGCGCCTGATACAGGGTGTCCCCATCCCCCAAATCTTCTCCTATTCATCAAATACTACAGACCACAACTGCAAATAAATGTCAATTAAATATAGAATAAACGTAGAAGTAGAGCAAAAAATGAAAATATTAAAATTCATGTACAATGTCAGTTTATCCTTGAACTAAAAAGGAAACCAGTCTTGTTCATTAAAAAAATAATCAACTGTTATTGTCAAACTCGCCACATTTAGCGACATATGTACATAACGTTTGAGCTTTGTTAATGTTTTGTTTTATTATAATAATATAATGATAATAATAGACCTTCAGTCATAACAGACCATGGGAATGCGCCCCTTAGGTGACAGCCCTCGATGCTTTTTGCCCTCGTGTCACGAAATTGGACCGTTCAATTTTTCTTCCATTTTCCTCTCCCCCCCCCCCCCCCCCCCTTTCCCCGTTTTCTATTATTTCTCATTTTCGCCACACAGAACTCCGTACTAGAGTCATCGTTTCCATTCCCCACACTTCACTTCGTATGTCCAGACAAGCGTATCGCCCATTCCCGAGAGTGGATTCTAAAGCAGGAATAATACCCACGACGAGTAATTGGCATCTGTGTTAAGTTGCCAAGACTATTCTACTGAGCAAGAAGTCTAAGATCTCTCAATTATTGAGTTTGTGGTACCAGTACAAGGCGACCCGACTATTTGCAGTATGACCCGGAGAGACCATTTGCTAAACTACTAGACTGTGGTTTGAAGCTTGAGATCGAGACCTGAAGAGTCTTGCTTTGACCAGGACCGGTTACTTCCTGATTGATCTGGGAACTTACCCCTCACCACAGAGACGGATCTACGGAAAAGCAGCATCGGCATTTCAGCATTTTGACAAGTCTCAGTTGTAACAGACCAAAACCAACCGAACATTATTTTGCTAAATTCATCAAGCCTAAAGACGTTTCTGTGATGACACCTAATTACTTTTCTTAATCACAAGTCATATTTATTACAAGTTCTAAAGTAATTGAACATTAAATTTGTATGCAGGTATTTTGATAAATTCATGGGTGAATTAATTATTACAGAGCGAAAGGCACATGTGTGTATCCAGAATTTAACATAGTTATATCTACATGTGAAAAGCCATTAAGAATAACAATAATAATAAGATTAATTTCGCTAAATTAAATCAGCTGGGGACTTGAACAAACTAAATCATACAATATATATCTTCACAAAAGGCGGCGGGTCAGATAACAAAATAACGTGCTCAGACGCATTCAGCATTGTTATTGACTTCTGAAATATCTAGTATAAACTGCCCCTAGGTAGAAGCATCATTATCCTTCTATCTACAACTCTGCGAAGAGTAGTCTTGTGCGAAAATAGACACCTTTGAAGACCCACATTAGATACTCTAGATTTGGGGCCACTGTTGGACGACTACTTCGGTGCAAGGGGAGACAACCTGTTACATCTCGTGTTCCTTTCGACTTTTGCTCACTTTTCTGCTTGTCATGTGTTTTTTTTTGCCTAATCTGAGGTGGCACCGTAGAGAGCATCGCCAGATGGTGCGATGGGCTGTGGCCGTGCATATCGGATTCTCTTCAGAAATAGACTATACCCTACCAGTAACAGAAAGAGGCACAGATTAACATAAAATAAATTCTTATAAGAAACAGAAGATATAAAGAAATCTTGACACAGATTTCTAATTAGGCCGGCTTGGCTTCGATAACGCATTGGTCATGTGATCGCCAACCAATGGGAAGGCTCACTTCTTTCTACCGGCAGAAAATATAGAACAAGACGCCATAGCAGTAGTGAATCTATAGCGGTCTAAGGAAGACATGTTCTTTCCTGCTCAGTGTAAATTCCAGTTGAGGAGATCAACTTTTCATATAATATGCAGTTGTGTATATTCATTCATTAGTTGGAAGTGTTTGTGAATTCCTTAATTCAGTAAGTACTGTCAAATCAAATGCTTATAGCCTAACTGTTAGAGCTCACGGTACTAGCCCAAGCAGGGTCACGCTCAAAGATGTGCAGCAATGAAAGCCTAGGTTATATTTGAATAAAATGCTTACGGAGGAAAGTCCTTAAGTTGAGGGAACATTTAGGAATACCTACGAGGGCTGAGTGACTCAATATATGACAAAATGGAAGACATAGAAAAATGTCGTTGAGCCCAGTCCTCTATAATAAAATCCAAAGAAAACTAGAAGGATAGAGGAGTCACGTAAGAATATATTGTGCCCGTGACCACTTCTCTTTGATAAAGCGAATAACTAGCGATCATAGACCATGGACGATTTCTACACCACGGAGTATAAAGTAACACATGCGGACGCAAAAAGTTACACTGTTCCTTATCAGAGACAACGGAAATATTGTCAGAGGCATATCTCTCCATTCCTCTCCCTACAGTCATACCCAAACTGCGCCAATCGTTACCCCCACGTTTCTGACATGTCGGAGAGAATATTGTTGAAGAGAGGTTATCCACAACAATACACCCCAAGGATGCGTCCCTCTGTTGAAAATAAAAAATTGTTTCTGCCCAGGCGGATATCAACGTCCTTATGGGACAACGAAATCTTCAGTAACAAACGCGGATGCGGAACGTTACTTTGTCGACGATATGAGGAACCTACATTACCCACGTATACTGAGACGTTGCAGTAAGGAATCCGACAGTCCCCTGTATCGCTTCAATAAACATACTAAGAACCACTGGAACAGTCTCAACAGAAGAAATTACCGTATTGCAGTCAGAAACGTAATCAACAATGTCAGGCATCAAAAGATTTGCGAGGTAAAGAATCTCCATGCATCTAACAACACATGTATGATTGTGGTGAAGTGGGAGGTTATAAATATTTATAGGGGACTTAGTGTACTGACTGAGATCAGCTGTGAAGGTATCTATATCTAATAAGAGTAGTGTATTATAGATAACCTTACTTGCTGCCACATATATATATATATCTCAGTCAGAATTATTCTGGAATAGTGTGATGACTACGTTGTATGTCTAGGGTATGTGTATGATGAAGTGTAAGTCATAACAACAACAGACAGATAAACAATTTAATTTATTCCACCACACTTGACAACACTGTGACACTCACATACATAAAACACTCTACAAGGATATCTTAAAGGAGTCACTGATAACTTTTCAAATAACAATATGTATTCATTGCTGTCATGAATGAATATGTGTCCTGATTCAAATACAAAGGGAACCAGGAATCACAATCAATTTTAATTACAAGTTATATGTACATAATTTCTCAATATGAATATTGTAGTGACATATATTATTAAAAGTATCCTATGTGTGTCAGTTGTGTAGTAGTAATATGAGGTAATACTGGTTTTGTTTTGTTCAAGCTCTGTTGGTATTTGTCATCATGACTTCAATAGTTTGTCTTTATTGGAACTAGTATTGGAGATGTTCTCAGTTCCTGATATTAAAACAATTTACTTCCCCTCTTAAGTTTATGTTACAATGTTATTTTAAGATGGGGGTACATAATTTTTGAGCTCAGCTGGCCACATCAGCTTATCTTGCGTGATGGCGGCAGGAAAAGACTCCTCTGCTCGATTTCTCCCCTGGGCTCTGGAGACACCTCACTGATAGCTAAATGGACCAAGGAGTATGCTGTCCGACTCTGGATTCAGCAAAGCTCTGACCAGGTGCTGCTCAATACCATCAAGACCACGGTCCCACAATTCATGGAAATACACAGATACGTTGACTAGCAATGAATTCTGGCACAAATTCCCATCTGCTTATGTTCCAGGCTTTTATTTAGCAAAAATATGAGCTGGCTTCAACGCACTGTTGCTTTATCAAGCTTATTTGAACTAGTGGTCTCGAACTAACGCTCCTAAGTGATTATATCAGCGAGTCTGGCCAATGGAGCCACGTTTCGACAAGTGTTTGAAAAAATTTTACCTTCCTACGTCTCCCCTAACAACCAAAGATAGTATTTATAGTCCGACCAATCGTGTTTAGTCTTATATTTGTTGCGCTCCAATCAATTTGGAGTTTACATGGTAGGCTATTTCCGTACGCAAGGTTTTTTCAAACACGTTATAAAAAAAATTTTATGAGCAGAAATGATTTCATGCTGTCAGGCATCCCCACTATTTTATTTTGGTTATAACTTGTTAATTCCTAGACTATTTGCGTAACGTTTTACATATTCTTTGTCAGCAAGCCCTAAGGAACCCAAATATACAAATTTAAAAGAGCTAAGTGGCTGCGTTCAAAATATGCAATTTCTTCTACCTCCTGTTTCGAAGATGTGCTGTCTGGGTACTGTAATGTTTTCAAACGTAAACCCATCTATTGTCATCTTTCCTAATAAGATTTTTTTCAGGATTTTAAAACCTAACTCTGGGAAGGTTAGTGTTTTTATCACTGTCCGTCTGAAAAAAAGTTAGTGCATGTGGCCTTACACGCGTGATAGTAGTAAGTGTGTATCGCGTTACGCTTGTTGGGGTGGCATTAATAGCGAGACGCGTGTTCAATTTTGCATGCGTTCCTGATTTTCAGCCCTCCCTTCTCTCTTTCTATTTAGTCCATCTGTTCGTTCGTTTTGGTAACGTAATATAATTAATGTTAGGATTAATTTAGGTCATTACGCAGTGTGCCTCTCAATGTTTTTCTTAGAAATGCAATACCCGTTTTAATGTGTTGTGGAAACGCTTGTATTTATGCAGTGGCTTATATTTAACGTGGAAACGTTACAATTTGCAGACGAAGCATAAAACAAAGGGGATTTCGAGTACATTCCTTGTGACAGCACTGTTATTTTACCATTGCTCTTTTCTTTATTAGAATTTATTTGTTAGGCTTTATATTTACCTGATAATTTATATATGTGGATTAGAATATTTCACGACACCTCCCCTCTTAAAACAGACATCCCATGTCAGTCCTTTATTCTATATACACATAGATAAATGTAAGTCAACTTGACTTTACTCTGCTGTGGTGCTATCATGGTTTTATGTAGTTGGGTCCATTCAGAGTAGGCACTACTCATGAAATCTGCCTCAGACTTCTACAACCAATAATATATTTCGGTTATGTTACTGAACAGCCGCAAGTGTGAGTGCTTGTCTTAATGCTGCTTCGCAACCCGTATTCACCATTTCTCTTCTCTGAGTCTGCGCAATGACATGTCCAGAGAACATTTTATTTCCCTCAAAATGTACGTTATGAGGAGATAACATATACCTGGTGATAGCAGAGTTTTCGTAGTGGATCCCATAATCTTCTTATTATCCTGTATGAAACATTCGGAATATCCTCAATCAAAGAGGCAACTCAGGGATTCATTACGTTCCTCCGAAATGTTTACATCCAACAATTTTCTCATCATTCTAGAGAAGACACTAGGCGCATTCTTCAATCCAAATGGCAATCTATTAAACTCATAGTGTCCTTCTGAGGTACTAAAAGCTAGGTATGGTCTAACCTCAGGCTTTACTGGAATCTGATAGTATCCTTTACTCAGATCCACTTTTGAGAAATATTTAGCTTTATTTAGTCTGGCAAACAGCTGATTTGTATCCGGCAATGGATCCACCTGTCCTTCTGTAATAGCATTCAGTCTCCTGTAATCTATACAGAGTCTATGTTCTCCAGAGGGCTTCCTTAAGAGTACAACACCGGAACTATATGAGGATTCACTGTGTGAAATAATTCCCTCCTTCAATAGATAGTCTATCTCTTCCTTCAAAGCTTTCTCCTTAGCAAACGGAATCGAATATGGTTTCATACAGACAGGTGTGGGGTCTATCAGTTTCATATCATATTCCAATAGGTTTGTATGCCCTGGTCGGTCTGTTAACACCTCTGCATGATTATTTAGAACCTGTTGCACTCTCTCTTTCTGAGTTTTCGTTAAATGTGTACTGATTTTCACCTGTGCTGCTGTCTCACAGGGGTGTAATGGATATTCAAATGATGAAAGTGGTTCCTTTTTCATCTCCATGGCGATGGACAAGGTCAACAAGTGTGTCTCCTCCTGATGTTCTCTTTCCAAATATTTCTTCAGGAGATTCACATGATAGATTTTTTCTTTCCCCTTCTTATCTATCTTATAATTTGTTCTAGACACCTTCTCTAAAACTGTATATGGACCCTGCCATCCAATTTGTAACTTATTCTGACTCCCGGGCAAAAGAAGCAGTACTTTCTCTCCCACAGCCAAATTTCTGTCTTTCGCCTTCCTGTTATAATAGGCAGCATGTTTCTTCCTGGCTTGTTTCAAATTTTCATTGGCAAGTTTCCAGCCAGTTTTTAAACGAGTGGTCAGCTCATTCACATATTGGTATGAAGATGTAATGTTTTCCTCTGCCTTTTCATCAGTCCACGTTCTAACAAAGCTACATATGGACCTTTAATTGTGTGGACCTATTTGTCCATGCACCGGTATGGTCTCTTCCACTCGAAGCTTTATAGTGAAGATTTTTCCTCCCAGAATTATCATTCACAAAACGACCGCTACCAATTTTTTTCCTGGGGCTTTCTCCCCACTTAAAATTCTTGATGAGAGACTTCCTCTCTACATCTTCTTCCTCCAGTTTGTTTAAGTCCGATTGAGGGATTTTCGGCTTATCCTGGGGTAAGACATCTTTTTGCACTCTCCGCATAGTGGCCATTGTAAAACAGTTAAGTGAAGCTTGTCCGTGAAAAGGGGCTTCCCATTCCATTTGGTCCACTTTATCAAATCTATTTTTCTTTTTATTATCAGGCCTAATTTTGCCCCCGTGGCGTGTCCAGGTCCTGATCCATGTTCCCACTTGTGGGTGTTCCCTCATGTGCTATGCTACACCTTTCTACAAAATTCTCAATGTCCCATCTTGCTTTGGGCCAATAATAATTGTGAGCCACCTTTTGAATGATGGTACCTATCTTCTCATGGTCCCCATCTGGTTTCACATGTAGGCTCCTTATTAAGTCTGCCCTATATCTTTTAGGAAGTACCAGTTGTCCCTGACCTTTGGATCTAGCTCCAGTCTTCCTATACATCAACTTGTTTTTCATGTAAAAATCTCCCTTGCCTGGAGTTGTATGACAAGTTGACAATTTTCTGAAACAAGGCTTGAGTGTTTTATCCCCAGCCTGTGCCTTCCTCATCTCTTCTGGAGTGGTATCTAACATAATATCCTCCTCCTGTCTTGAGGTCGACCTGACCTGAAGGGTTGCCATATACACAGGTTTCCTTCTGCAACGGTCAGTGTCATGATTGTCCATCTGACAATTCTTACACCACCTTTTTCCTTGGTTGAAAGATTTTCTTTCATCATATTTCCTTTCATCGAATTGTGGGAATTTATTTTTATTTTCATACCGTGGTCTATCAAACTGGTGCTTACCTTTGTTTTGATCCCTAGGATCAAATTTATTAAAGTCCTGTGGTGCCCTAAAGTTATCCACTTGTTTCTTTTTATTACCTGTTACCTCTGCTTGAGCTGCTTGATACCTTTCAGCAACATTTAGCAACTCACCCAGCCTCTCTGCACCTTGTTCCATGAGAAACTTTCTCAGGTCTGGAGCCATGGACTCTCTTAATTGCTCTATAAGGAACATTTCCTTAAGATCTTGGGTTTTCCCCAGAGAAGTCCATTTCTCCAAGTATGTCTCTATTCGTGCAGAGAACTGGTGATAGGTTTCACCTGACAGTAGTTTAGCATTCCTAAATTTTTTCCTATAAAATTCTGCATTCTTTTCATATCTTAACAAAAGAGCCTGCTTTAGCATGTCATAATTTTCCTAATCACCTCTGCTCATTTTCGCAAAAACTTCATAAGCTGCCCCACGAAGTCCTTGAGATAACTTTAAGCTCCACCTCTCTCTCTCTAACCCATACGTGGTAGCTAATAGTTCATACCTATTTAGGTAGCTCTCTATATCATCGTCTTTCTCAACAAAATGATCTAAATGAAAATTCATAGCTGAGGTTGAGGCTCCTTGGCTAGCAGTGGCATCAGAGGCAAAGGGACTGGCACCATTTTCAGGAGCATGGCCCTGAAACTCAAACTCCCTTAGTCTTAACTCATGTTCCCTTTGTAATCTTTTATCTTCTGCTTCCCTTTCTGCAGCTAATTTCTTCTCTTCCCTTTCTGCAGTCAATCTTCTTTCTTCTGCTTCCCTTTCTGCAGTCAATCTTCTTTCTTCTGCTTCCAATTTCTTAGCCTCAGCCTCAAATTGTAACTTCTTAATTTCCCTTTCAGCCTCTAACTTTCTTTCGGCCTCTTTTTCTAATCTTCTTTCTTCGCGTTCAATAAATTTGTCACATTCCGTAGTGACATAGGCAACCATAACTTGCCCATCTAATCCTAACTCTTTTGCAGTCTGAACAGCAGCAGATCGAAACTTGGCCAGGTCCGCCATTGTCTATCAGGTAAATTTATACAATGTCTAACCAACAATTCAATCTCTAAATATATATCTAATGGACAACACAGGCACCGTGAGCTCAACCTTATTTAATTCCACCCAAGGATACCTTTTAATTCTTATATTCCCTGAAGTGAATTACCCCCAATATTTTTAATAGGGAAAGATTCAAAATCCCAAGAGCGAGACCCCAATATATGTGGTGAAGTGGGATGTTATAAATATTTATAGGGGACTTAGTGTACTGACTGAGATCAGCTGTGAAGGTATCTATATCTAATAAGAGTAGTGTATTATAGATAACCTTACTTGCTGCCACATATATATATATATCTCAGTCAGAATTATTCTGGAATAGTGTGATGACTACGTTGTATGTCTAGGGTATGTGTATGATGAAGTGTAAGTCATAACAACAACAGACAGATAAACAATTTAATTTATTCCACCACACTTGACAACACTGTGACACTCACATACATAAAACACTCTACAAGGATATCTTAAAGGAGTCACTGATAACTTTTCAAATAACAATATGTATTCATTGCTGTCATGAATGAATATGTGTCCTGATTCAAATACAAAGGGAACCAGGAATCACAATCAATTTTAATTACAAGTTATATGTACAGAATTTCTCAATATGAATATTGTAGTGACATATATTATTAAAAGTATCCTATGTGTGTCAGTTGTGTAGTAGTAATATGAGGTAATACTGGTTTTGTTTTGTTCAAGCTCTGTTGGTATTTGTCATCATGACTTCAATAGTTTGTCTTTATTGGAACTAGTATTGGAGATGTTCTCAGTTCCTGATATTAAAACAATTTACTTCCCCTCTTAAGTTTATGTTACAATGTTATTTTAAGATGGGGGTACATAATTTTGAGCTCAGCTGGCCACATCAGCTTATCTTGCGTGATGACGGCAGGAAAAGACTCCTCTGCTCGATTTCTCCCCTGGGCTCTGGAGACACCTCACTGATAGCTAAATGGACCAAGGAGTATGCTGTCCGACTCTGGATTCAGCAAAGCTCTGACCAGGTGCTGCTCAATACCATCAAGACCACGGTCCCACAATTCATGGAAATACACAAATACGTTGACTAGCAATGAATTCTGGCACAAATTCCCATCTGCTTATGTTCCAGGCTTTTATTTAGCAAAAATATGAGCTGGCTTCAACGCACTGTTGCTTTATCAAGCTTATTTGAACTAGTGGTCTCGAACTAACGCTCCTAAGTGATTATATCAGCGAGTCTGGCCAATGGAGCCACGTTTCGACAAGTGTTTGAAAAAATTTTACCTTCCTACGTCTCCCCTAACAACCAAAGATAGTATTTATAGTCCGACCAATCGTGTTTAGTCTTATATTTGTTGCGCTCCAATCAATTTGGAGTTTACATGGTAGGCTATTTCCGTACGCAAGGTTTTTTCAAACACGTTATAAAAAAAATTTTATGAGCAGAAATGATTTCATGCTGTCAGGCATCCCCACTATTTTATTTTGGTTATAACTTGTTAATTCCTAGACTATTTGCGTAACGTTTTACATTTTCTTTGTCAGCAAGCCCTAAGGAACCCAAATATACAAATTTAAAAGAGCTAAGTGGCTGCGTTCAAAATATGCAATTTCTTCTACCTCCTGTTTCGAAGATGTGCTGTCTGGGTACTGTAATGTTTTCAAACGTAAACCCATCTATTGTCATCTTTTCTAATAAGAGTTTTTCAGGATTTAAAAACCTAACTCTGGGAAGGTTAGTGTTTTTATCACTGTCCGTCCGAAAAAGTTAGTGCATGTGGCCTTACACGCGTGATAGTAGTAAGTGTGTATCGCGTTACGCTTGTTGGGGTGGCATTAATAGCGAGACGCGTGTTCAATTTTGCATGCGTTCCTGATTTTCAGCCCTCCCTCTCTCTTTCTATTTGAGTCCATCTGTTCGTTCGTTTTGGTAACGTAATATAATTAATGTTAGGATTAATTTAGGTCATTACGCAGTGTGCCTCTCAATGTTTTTCTTAGAAATGCAATACCCGTTTTAATGTGTTGTGGAAACGCTTGTATTTATGCAGTGGCTTATATTTAACGTGGAAACGTTACAATTTGCAGACGAAGCATAAAACAAAGGGGATTTCGAGTACATTCCTTGTGACAGCACTGTTATTTTACCATTGCTCTTTTCTTTATTAGATTTATTTGTTAGGCTTTATATTTACCTGATAATTTATATATGTGGATTAGAATATTTCACGACAATGATCACAACAGAAGATGGTTTCAGAGCACTTTTCAAACCACTTCACAGACATCAGCAAGTCGGTGTTATGAAAACAAATACGACGCTATGTACCCCTATTTCAAATAGACTAACCCGAAACATGCACAAACAAGAAGAATTTATGAATCAACCAAAGACGACCTCTGTCGCGACACAAACAGACCTTCCTACGTCACCTTTTAACCACACTCGAACGACAGTAGCCACTCAAACCGAAATACTGAATGAGGATGAAACTGAACTGAAAATAATAGAACAACACTTCGATCCTCACACAGTGGTCCAAAACTCCAATGTTAAACTCTTTCTTTGTGTGTAGTTGTTAACTCATACTGGCTACTAGTTGTTGAATCATGCTTTATTTGCTAAATGATGTGAATGTCCACCAGTGGATAAATGTAGATGTTGGGACTGGTGTAGTAAAGTGTAACGATTGTCAACTCATCAAACCCAGCACAGTTTTGGTCATACAGGTCATCTTGTCCTGGAACATGATGAGGCTCCGACAAGAATGTGAGTGTAAACAATGAGTGTGTATCTGAATGTCAGTACGCGAATGGTAGAATGATTCGATAGAGTTGACAGGTTGGTAGTACATCACTCATACTCACACTGTTCGAATTCAAGAAGTACTGGAACTACGGTGGTCTTTTTATAACATTTAATGGGACGCACACTTGGACAGTACGTGTATGGTTACAGGAACAAATGTCGACATAGACAGTATAATGTTGATCACAGGAATATCATCTTAAGTTAGCATTCATGCTTGGCAAATATCATAATGGAGCATTCGTAAATAAGCATTCAGCGTTCCATCATGTAAATCATCTGGCTTTACTGACTGGGCACGTCAGACCATAACCAATAGCCTACATAGGAAGGCTCCTAGACCTAACCTCGTCTAGCGAATATTCCTTCACGTAAAGTTCAATATAGATATATTTCATAATATAGGAATCCCAGACATGGGTTCTCTCATGTAGCAGTGATCTCTTGGTTCATCGAGCGATAGTACAGGCATCCCTTTTTCTCACTCGATAAATACAAAGTATATGAATTTCAACATGGCTGTTCTCTCTCTCGTGAGCTTCACTCACTATAGAATATAGACCAAAATTAGTCATTCATTAAATGTCCTCATTTCTTCATAGGTTCTCTCATAGAGGTAATTGAATAATATCATACAATCCAGTGCTGATACATAGGAATGTCTTCTTCCTTTGAATGGATATTCTTTTTAAAAGTACCACTGTGCATCTGCTTATCAACAACGATGGCGAAGCCCAAGTTCATAATAAATTGTGGTTTTACCTTTTTATGCGAAATATAACTTTGCCATTCCTTGGCAAAAGAGAATAAACACTGGGGTAAAGTACATACAACATGTCTAAATGATTATCACTTTTCCCCATCCATATATAGATCACTATTTCGGCAAAAAGCCTGCTACAACAAAACTCGGCATCCTCACAGGATGACAGCCATGGATCACACCCCTTTGCTAGCGATACTTCCGCTGCATAGCCTTTGACCTTTTCTAGCGACAACCAAATTAGTTCGACTTAGAAATGCAAAGATATCCATATATAAGACAGACTCGTCCTACTCATACAAACACTACGTATAAATTCAGGCCATAGATATACTGAAGCAAGAACAATCTATTCCTACCCAGCCACAGAATAAATCGCAGTAGGCCTAGAGTCGTCTGCGGAGTCCGATCGAAGATGACAGAACTATTTTCAAGGGAAGCAACCCAAAAATGACTTCTCCTTAAGCACTTAAAAAGGAAATACTTTGCTTACAAAATATTTGCGAACATAATAAGAATATAAATGTATTATATTGCAAGATAGTAAAAATTGCCCTTTACAGTCTTACCACACCTCCCGGGAAAAAAAAAATAAAATTTTTTTTTTAAAATACATCTAGGAGCACCGTAGAATAGGCTCACAACGCAAGAATACTGCGCAGATGAAAATATCAGGAATAACTATAATTCCTAATATGACTGGTGAGAATATATATCTCAAAATCTGAGAGAAATTGTTTCCCTACGAATAAATGTTTCCAGGAAGGTGTGATGTACGTATAATACAATTCTGGTAATTATACAATGCATACCAAAAATTCACACTACAATCTTAAATTTATGATTTATGAAGAAACAATCATCAAAGAACAGCGGTGAATTAACATCAATAAACCGCTAAGTAGCGATACCATCATTCTATTATTAAATTACAAATGTGTATCTTAGTAAAGAAACAAAAAATAACTGTTGTAAAGTTATACATATTAAAAAGATCCAATATTTAACAGTTAAGTGGCATCATGTGGGCATCTGGACAGAATGTCCGCCATCACATTTTCTGAACCACGGATAGCTCGTACCGAAAAATGAAAAGGTTGAAGAGCGATTGCGTATCGAGTTGATCTCGAGCTCTTCAAGTTTTTACTTTGGATAGCCGTAAGAGCTTTTTGGTCAGTTTCCACTACGAAATGCGCGCCCAGAAGGAATCTTTGGAGTTTGAGAATTGACCAAACCATTGCCAATAATTCACGGTCTAAAACCGAGTAATTCCTTTCTGCAGCATTAAGTTTTCTGGATATGTACATTACAGGATGCAGAGTTCCAGAGTACTCTTGCATTAGTGCCGCTCCAATCCCAGTGGATGAAGCGTCACTACGAAGAACAAATGTCTTATCTGTTGTAGGTAACACTAAAATAGGTGGTGATGAAAACATAGTTTTGATCTTCTCTAGTGAAGATTGGCATTCATGAGACCAGTGAACCATGTTAGGCGACCCTTTCTTTAATAGTGTAGAGAGAGGTGCCATGATAGAGGACAGATTCGGAATGAAACGTCCATAAAATTGTATGAGACCTAAAAGACTTCGCACTTGCTTTTTAGTCCTAGGGATAGAGATGTTAAGTATCTTAGTGATATTATGGTCTTCTGTCTTCAAGAAACCGTGACCTACTCGATGGCCTAAGAAAGCAATTTCGCTAAAGCCAATACAAGCTTTAGATGGTTTGCTGTCAGGTTATACTCACGTAGAGTTGATAATAATTCAACTAATCCTGAATAGTGATCTTCCCAAGTATCGCTGAAAAGACAGATGTCGTCTAGATAAGCAATGACATCTGACCGATACGATAGGATTCGACGCATCATGCGTACAAATGTAGCTGGTGCGTTCATAAGGCCGAAAGGCATAAAATTCCATTGGAAAAGGCCTCTGGGAGTAGAGAAAGCGGTAAGAGGTTTGGCGCGTTCGGATAATGGAACTTGCCAATATCCTTTAGACAAATCAAGTTTAGTGAAAAAATGCGATTTAGAAAGACGAGTAAGTAACTCTTCTAGTAAAGGCATAGGTTCAGCATCGAACTTCGTAACTTGATTCAATTTGCGATAGTCAACGCAAAGACGTATGTTATTGTCTTTTTTTTCGAACAATAACCATCGGCGAAGAATATGCAGAAGTGGATGGTTCGATTATTTGTAAATCTATTATTTCATCCAACTCCTTTTCAACCTGTGTTTGGAAATGTATAGGGATAGGATAAGGCCTAACCCTAATTGGAGTATGTTCAGTTAGAACAATGTCATGCTCAATGACATGAGTTTGTCCAGGGATGTCAGTGAGGACATCCTGAAATGTTTGTAACATAGACGAAACTTGTCGCCGTTCTCCTAGAGACAAATCAGGAGAAACAGTAACGTCTTTCCATGATTCACTAGAATGAAGTGGGATCATTGGAAGCGGGAGATTAACATCCGAAAAACTTGTTTCCTCATCCTGTATTACAGACAGTGATGAGTAATGACCATGTTTGACATGAGAATCGTCCGTTGCCTGGAAAATAGGCTGTAGATAGTCAGGACGTTCATGGAACTCCGTAAGCATATTGATGTGGAAGGTTTTATGCTTCCCGTTAATATCGACGATGTAGTCAACATCTGAAATTTTCGATATTATATCGTACGGACCTTTCCAACTAATAAGGAGTCTATTTTCACGACAAGGTAGCAAAACAAATGCTTTGTCACCAGGACAAAGTTGTCGTAAAGTTCTCTTCTTATTAGCAAATTGTCTTGCCTTCTGCTTAGCAAACTCAGAAGAGGACGTTGCCAATTTGCATGCTTCGATAATCTTTTGTCTCAGCGCGATGACATACTCGTAAGAAGATTTTGTGTCATCGTCAATATTGTCAGCTGTTATAAGATCATGCAGCAAAGACATTGGGCCGCGCGGTCGCGCGCCAAAGACAAGTTCAAAGGGCGAAAACCCTGTATGTTCATTGGGGACCTCTCTGTACGCGAAGAGGGCCGCGGGTAAAACCCTATCCCAATCCTGAGGATGATCCTCAGTTATCTTCCCTAATAAGTTCTTAAGTGTTCTATTTAGTCGCTCGACCATCCCATTGGACATAGGATGATAGAAGCTACTCAAAGATCTCTCTATCTGTAGAGTAGACATTACTTGAAGCATGGTATCCGATATCAGTTGGGTGCCATGATCTGATAATATTTCTCCGGGGAATCCCAGCCGAGAAAATATAAGCCAAAGAGCATCTGCAATGTCAGCGGTAGTAATGCTGTTTAGAGGGATAGCCTCTGGCCAACGTGTGCACATGTCTACACACGTTAAGATAAACTGATGTCCTCTAGCAGATTTGATCTTGAATGGACCAATGATGTCTATCGCCATTTTCTGGAATGGACGAATAGGAATATCTGCAGCCTGAATAGGCGCAGCATGACGAGGACCTTTGGATTTGACTTCTTGACATACTTTACAGGATCGACAATAGATCCGTATGTCCTTGTTCACAAAAGGCCAAAAGAAAGCCGCAAGAACTCTTGACTTAGTACGGGAAAAACCCATGTGACCAGCACACTGAGAGTCGTGTGCATGTTGTAAGATCTTAACTCTCAAATTCTTGGGTACAAGAATCTGAGAATGACTTGACTTAGTGGAGTCTTGCACCATACGTACAAGTACGCCATTCTTCATTGTAATCCAAGATTTACAATTTGAATCTTTATTCGGATCACCTTTTGTTACAAGAGTGAAGAATTTCTTAAGAGTCGGATCTTCTTCTTGTTGTTTTATAAACGAGTCACGAGAAATTACCAAGGGATCATCTTGGTTATGCACTTCATTATCTTCAACAGATGAAGTTTCAGGCATATTGAGAGCTTGAGCTCTAGTGACTACTGCATTAGCAGATTGAAATTTTGATTTTCCCAAACGGAAATTTGCTCCGGAGTGCATTCTTGGACTCCGTGAATGCGACCGATGATAAGATCAGCGATCGGATCCGGCAAAAGACATGCGTGTACATCTCCTGTGAAGAAAGGAGTAGCAATCCTAATGATAGCGGTAGAGTATTTCTCTATGGTGCCGCCAAATGTTACGCATTTGACTACTTTGCCTGTAGAATGAGAAGGATCTATGAGTGACTGCCTAACCCCAATAGTTGTGCATCCAGAATCAAAAAGTACTGAGACTGGATTGTCATTTACTAAACCTTTGTGTAAGACAAGAGAACCTCTCCCATCATGCGCGATTGACGCAGGAAGAGCGGGAAGAGGATGGCCACAGCTTAAAGTAGACACTGTGGTTGGCTCAAATAATGTTTTGCATTGGGGGCACTGAGATGCTCTCCCAAAATCAAAAGCGGCACATGCCATATTAATAGAGTCATCATTATCTTTATTTTGTTTATAGGCTTCGTGGGACTCTTGCTGTGCAGAGTTCGCCTGGTAATGAGCTTTATGTTTTTTGAATTGTGCTCTACCTCTGTTATTATTGCCTCTGTACTTATCATTGTTTCCACTATTATAACCTCTACTCGGGTTTGAATCATAGCTCCTTTGGTTACTATCATCATATTCATTATAATGAGTATCTCGGTAATTATGATCCTGATGTCTCCATGAAGGAAAACTTGGATAGTTTCTAGAATGACTTCCTTTGCGAAAGTTCCTGTAATTATGACCACCCCTGAATCGAGGGCTGTCAGCTCTTCTCCAGGTATTCGAAGAAGAACCCTGAAATGATTGGTTACCTTGGTTCTGATAACTGTAATAGTTACCTTTTTTTTATTAAACCTATTTTGAGGTCCTTGGAATTTGTGAGAGTGATTAGGGTTGTATGGTGTTGCAGAAGCAACTGGCATACCTTCTTTAACCTTACTGTTGCTAATGGCTACGTCCGGATGTGCAGTGACGTATTGGGTACAATACTGTTCCATTTCTTTTAGAGACTTAGGTTTACGCTCATGTAAGAATTCGAGGAAAGGTTTATTTATACTTGACATAATCTTGTCTCTGAGTATCAAGTCCATAAGGGCTTCATAAGTCTTTTCTGTTTTGGATAGCTCAATCCAACGATCAAATGTAAGTCGTGTCCTTGCAATGAATTCTGAGAATTCTACACCTGCCTCAGGCACCATTGTCTTAAACAACTTCCGATAACCCTCTTCAGACAACTGATACTTCTTTAATAAGGCTGCCCTAATAACATCATAGTTATCTTTGTCAGCCTCTTCAACCAAACTTAAACTAGTCAGAGAATCACCTTTCAGATTTTCTGATAACTGGTTAGCATATTGTGATTTGTCCACATTATGTGCTCGACACGAGCGTTCAAATCTGTTTAGCCAGAATGTTATGTCATCACTGGAAGGGTTGAACGCTGGTACCTTGACCTTGTAAGTAAAGGGTTTACCATTACCACTAGATGCTTGATTAACAACATTACTTATGTTTGTTAACTTTAACTTTTCTAACTCAAATGCTAAAAGTTCTTTTTGGTGTTCATGTTCTCTTATTGCTTTTTTTTTCTTGAGCTTCAGCTTGTAATTTTCTCTCTTCTGCAGCAGCCTGTAATTTTTTCTCTTCAGCAGCAGCTTCATCTTTTCTTTTCTCTTTTTCCATTTCCATCTGGAATCTTTTTTCATCAGTCTGTATCTGCAATTTCTTTTGTTCATCCTCTCTTTGTAATTTTCTTTCCTCAGCTTCTAATTTCTTTTCTTCAATCAATGCTTTTCTTTCTTCAGCAGCCAATGCTTTGTCATATTGAGCAACTGCCCATTCTTCTAACTGCTGACCAGTCTTATCAAGAGCCCTGCCTTGTGTGATAAAATAATCCAAGGCAGACATCTTGTCTAATAAGATCAGTAATTTGCAAAAGTAAATAAATTTACTTTCTTAGTCTTAATCAAAGACTTTGTATGATAACTTTGTAACCTGTGAAAAATAGTACTTAACTATCCCAATCACTGTGGGAAACAAGCCTTACAAAGGTCTTGTATAAATCCTTATATAATAACAGCTATAAGTTGCTGGTTCACTCTATAATATAAGTGCAGTGCACCAGAAATAGTGTTTTATATCATCAACTGTGTACCTTTAGTAATAGTAATTAACTATCAGTTGATTCTTGTACATCAATTTATATGATCAACTATATTTTAAATAGTGTATGTCGATCAGGCACAAAACAAAACAGTTATACAGAAAAACATGAAAACATTTGCGGAAATGAAATAAATAAAATTGGAAAAACAATAAAAGATAAACCGCAAGAGGATAACAAATACAAATAACGCCACAGTATATAAATATAAATTGAGAATAGAACTGAAAGATAGAATAGGGTAGACCAACAAATTACAAACAAATCAAAACAAACTAAAGAACAGAGGAATATTATGCACCTATAGAAACGCACACATCAGACCCTCTATTACGTGGGATACTCTGCTGTGTGACACCGCCCAACCGAAACAACAACCCGCTGGATACAAACAAATATCACATATAAATAGTTAAACATAAATACATAAATGCATAAATAGTATGGCAATATGATGTAAATAGAGTGTTGCAGAAAGAATGTGTTGGAATGAAGGCTCAGTTACACTGCCTAATAGTACAGTACTGTGGTACTTTATTAAACAAATACTTCTGGTCTAATTATTTTAAATTCAACACAGAAATAGAAGCTCCATCGTTGATTTGAATGATAACAATCAATGTAGGACTTCTCAGTTCAATAACATTTTCTTTCGCAAACACTGTCAAATATTCTCCAGTCCTGATGTGTAATGTTCTATGTTTCAACCAAGCTCGCTGTGTAACACTGTCAGTTGTATGGCAAATGTCCAATGAACCAAATGTCAACAAACCCTGACCTAGTTACTGCATACTCTCGACAGGACAGGTCACGCTGACATCACTGTAGAGTTGTACTGCTGATGTATTTGTGTGTCGTAACAGACCCCAAGGAACGTCTGGTCTCAGTAGTTTACTTCTCAATATGGTCACTGTGCAGGTTGACCCAGGAAGCTGGCACACCAGTTGATTAAACTCTTTCTTTGTGTAGTTGTTAACTCATACTGGCTACTAGTTGTTGAATCATGCTTTATTTGCTAAATGATGTGAATGTCCACCAGTGGATAAATGTAGATGTTGGGACTGGTGTAGTAAAGTGTAACGATTGTCAACTCATCAAACCCAGCACAGTTTTGGTCATACAGGTCATCTTGTCCTGGAACGTGATGAGGCTCCGACAAGAATGTGAGTGTAAACAATGAGTGTGTATCTGAATGTCAGTACGCGAATGGTAGAATGATTCGATAGAGTTGACAGGTTGGTAGTACATCACTCATACTCACACTGTTCGAATTCAAGAAGTACTGGAACTACGGTGGTCTTTTTATAACATTTAATGGGACGCACACTTGGACAGTACGTGTATGGTTACAGGAACAAATGTCGACATAGACAGTATAATGTTGATCACAGGAATATCATCTTAAGTTAGCATTCATGCTTGGCAAATATCATAATGGAGCATTCGTAAATAAGCATTCAGCGTTCCATCATGTAAATCATCTGGCTTTACTGACTGGGCACGTCAGACCATAACCAATAGCCTACATAGGAAGGCTCCTAGACCTAACCTCGTCTAGCGAATATTCCTTCACGTAAAGTTCAATATAGATATATTTCATAATATAGGAATCCCAGACATGGGTTCTCACATGTAGCAGTGATCTCTTGGTTCATCGAGCGATAGTACAGGCATCCCTTTTTCTCACTCGATAAATACAAAGTATATGAATTTCAACATGGCTGTTCTCTCTCTCTCGTGAGCTTCACTCACTATAGAATATAGACCAAAATTAGTCATTCATTAAATGTCCTCATTTCTTCATAGGTTCTCTCATAGAGGTAATTGAATAATATCATACAATCCAGTGCTGATACATAGGAATGTCTTCTTCCTTTGAATGGATATTCTTTTTAAAAGTACCACTGTGCATCTGCTTATCAACAACGATGGCGAAGCCCAAGTTCATAATAAATTGTGGTTTTACCTTTTTATGCGAAATATAACTTTGCCATTCCTTGGCAAAAGAGAATAAACACTGGGGTAAAGTACATACAACATGTCTAAATGATTATCACTTTTTCCCCATCCATATATAGATCACTATTTCGGCAAAAAGCCTGCTACAACAAAACTCGGCATCCTCACAGGATGACAGCCATGGATCACACCCCTTTGCTAGCGATACTTCCGCTGCATAGCCTTTGACCTTTTCTAGCGACAACCAAATTAGTTCGACTTAGAAATGCAAAGATATCCATATATAAGACAGACTCGTCCTACTCATACAAACACTACGTATAAATTCAGGCCATAGATATACTGAAGCAAGAACAATCTATTCCTACCCAGCCACAGAATAAATCGCAGTAGGCCTAGAGTCGTCTGCGGAGTCCGATCGAAGATGACAGAACTATTTTCAAGGGAAGCAACCCAAAAATGACTTCTCCTTAAGCACTTAAAAAGGAAATACTTTGCTTACAAAATATTTGCGAACATAATAAGAATATAAATGTATTATATTGCAAGATAGTAAAAATTGCCCTTTACATCCAATGAACATGAAGACGACACAATGTCCTGTGTATCAGACTCAGATAGTGGTATCGAGTCAATATTCAGCGCCCCACTTGTAGACAGCGCCACACTTTCAGAAGTCAACACCACGGTTGAATCGTTTTTTCCTGAGCCTCACGAATCGCCTCCTGTGGCCACATTTGTAGAACTGCCACAACCGCCAGTCATGTCACCTCTAGCCACACATTCCCAGGCTACATTGCCATCATCACTGATTTCCTTTGCGCCCCAACAATCAGTCAATGTCATGTCACCTCCAGCTACAGTACAACCATTGACGTTTTCTTCAGTTGCCCATCAACCTCTCAATGTCAACAATGCCATCTCCAGTGCTGTACCCGCTGTACAACCGGTCAACAATCATCCCAGTCCGACCTTCCTTATGGCACTGCTAGAGCTGGAGAAGCAAAGCAAAGAGATGGAAAGGTTTACATACAGATTAGCTATGTCTGGCCTATCCAGCCGGGAAATTAAACAGAGAGAGAAACTTTTGCAGCTATTCTGAAAAACACGCCCAGGTGTTTTATGTGTTCGCCACTCCGAACACGGTCTACGCAGATGTGCAAATATTGATTAACAAATGTTCTAACTTTCCCATGTACTCTATTTTCAGGTTTTGACAGTTCAAATGACTTGCTTCCATACTAAGATGTCAAAGCCTCACTGAGAAAGTATTTTTTTTCCAGCCTTAAATACTGATGCCCAGAGAACAATCAAGACCAGCACACGGAGGATTTCCATTACAAATAGTATAGTTTTGTGAAATAAAAATGACAAAACAATTGATAACACACGGTGTTACGAGTTTACAGACACTATTTAGTTACAGACATTTTTTTTTTTAATATTGAAAATTTTAATGTACAACCCCACCTTTCACACTATTCTGTTGTAACATTCATCTCTACTTTTGAAACTGATCATATTCCACGCTTCATTCACCAGACTTCTTGTCCTTGCAGCTCCAGAGTTCTGACATTTCGCATCTTAGTGCATTTTCATGCAGACACTTTACACCAGTAGTTTTTTCGTACCTCATACTAATATTTCTTTGATCTCATTTATGCTAAACTCCTTTATATCTATCACCTTGATCAATCATACTGGCATTTGTCTCCCCGCGTTGGTATTGAATGCAGTTAAGTTTTGAGCTGTGGTCTTTTTGCGCTGGACTGCGCATGACTGGTCTTGTTTTTTGGTCGATCGGTTTCCGCCCACCACTAGGGGAGTGAGCGATTTGAATGGCGAAAGAGATGCCTCGTTGAAGAGGGGATCTCCGCTATTTTTTGTTCTGTCAGGGATGTGTAGTCCTCTTAATGGATATTTCGTTTATTCGAGATAATACCTCTAGTGTTTCCCACATGTCGGGAGGCGTGATATTTCTGTGTATTTCCTGAAGGCAAGGTAAATTGACTTTTTCATTAACTCTATCGATTTTGGGTCGTGAGCGATTTCGATTCATAGCCTGTCTTCGAAAGTCGTCGTCACGAGATGTTTTCCCAGCTCACATGTCGCTGTATTGTACTGCATCGGTTGATGCATGTCCCAAGGACCATTACTTGCTACTTTGTTAAATGAACTAGGTTTGGAAAACCTTTATTATCTAGAGGATATTTTTGAGGACATTATTTATACTTCGGCAGACGTGTCTGTCTTGCTGAAGTCAGACTAAGGAGAGTGAACTGATCTCATACATCTGGTTATCTCCTGGCTGTTATAGAAAAGGATGGAGTTTTTCACCTGACTACATTTACAGCACTATGAAATATAACATGCATCTGACTCATCATTGTAATGCTGTCTACCGTCTATTGCTGTATTGAATGTTGCTGTGATAATGACTGTTTGATGTGCCTACATATTCGCGTAACCATTTTGTCACTGTGGCGTCCACAATAAATAATGAAGAAAAACGTCAACGGCTGTTACAAGAATCATTGACTTTATACGTCGTGAGTTTACTGACGTCCTATGTGGATTGCCCTGTTATTTTTGTATGAACATTGTTTTGACTGAACACATCTGCACACTACACAAAACCAGACATGCGGATACCATCCATCATCATATGGCATCACGCATCATTTGGTGGCCATAAGCTGGTTTGATTCTGGTACCAGCAAACACGGGGTCCCTTACCCACTTCATTTTCAACAAGAATTCATCAGCATCCTTCAAGAAATTAACATTCTTCAATACAGTCAACATCTTCAAAATTTTCAAAGTACTCGGCGTTGCCCGGTAAAAGTCAAAATTTCAACTTTTTGACGGAAACAAGAATTTGACAGTACCCGGCGTTGTTACATGTTGCCGGATAACTCGGACTGCTGTTATCTTTTACGCAAGTCAAGCAAGTTGCTGCTGTCAAGGTTCCAGTGCTGTCGTTTTTGTGAAGGTCAAGTGCCGGTTGAAACGGGTTGTTTTCTGAAGAAGGCCAAGTACCGATTTCCATCAACTTATTTTTGGATTAGAAGGTCAAGTGCCGAAACAACTCAACACACAGTATTTCAGAAGCTCTTGTACCATCGTGTTAGCAGTGGAAGCAGTTCAGATGTGCCATCATCGTTGGAGCTTCGCTCTTTAGGACGTTGATTGACATCCGTTTTTTCTGCTGTTCTACGATTGGAAGCCTATAAGTTAAGTGGCCTGTTTGTATGTAAACTGTGCCCTTATACTTCTGCTGAGTCTTCTGTGTATCATCTCATTCTATATGTTATATGTCTATATGTTATTTGTATATTTATATGTTTATATTTCAGCGGGTTCTCGGTTGGGTGGTGTCTCCGTTAGATTATGCCACGTCATAGAGGTCGTCTATTGTGAGCGTTTTCTGTAGGGTTTGCAAATTTCCGATACTGGAATTTGCTAAGCGACTTCTGTTGCTATTTATGTTAGCTGTGATGACATGTTTTAATATTGTTTTCGTTATTATTTCGCATTCTTTAGTTTTGTTTTGATTTGTTTGTATTTGTTAGCCTACTCTTGTCTATAATTTAGTTTCATACAACATTTTTGTTTATACACTGTGGTGTCATGTATTTTGTTTAATTATAGCGCAGATATCGTCACATTTTTTGTGATATTTCATTAATTTCTGCTTTATTTTTAGTTGATTTCTGCGAACGTTTTTGTATTGTTGCTGATCTTTGTTATTGTTTACATTGTTATTGTTTACATTGTTTGCATTGTTTACATTTTCAATGTTTACATTCTGCATGTGTTTACATAGTCATTGTTTACAGATATAGTAATTAGTTAATGGGCTATGCTAATGCACTGTTACTACTACACTGATGATAAATGAATGATGAATAGTGTCGTGCACTATTGAATGAGAAGTGCACTTATGATCAAGAATTGAGTGCTGATATTTCATATACAAGTTCTTTGATTGGAGACTTGTTTCCCACAGAGACTGGGATAATATAATGTGATGTGAATATACAAGTGCTTAATTAAGACTTGTTACACTTAGGTTTGAAATAAATTAGTTAATTATTTCAGGTTTTGGACTCATATGTTAGACAACATGTCTACATTTGAGCACTTTATTGAGCAGGGTAAATTGCTTGGGAAGACTGGTGATAAGTTAGAAGAATTTGCAACTGCTCGATATGATAAAGCAATGGAAGCTGAACAAAAGAAACTGCATATGGAAGCTGAACAAAAGAAACTGCAGATGCAGGTGGATGAAAAAAGATTCCAAATGGAAATGGAAAAACAAAAAAGGGAATCAGAAGCTGAGGAAAGAAAACTCCAGCTACAGCTAGAAGCTGAAAGACTTCAAAAAGAGGCTGATAATAAAAGACTTGAAAAAGAGGCTGAAAATAAAAGACTTGAAAAAGAAGCTGAAAATGAAAGACTTCAAAAAGAGGCTCAGGCTGAGGAAAGAAGATTACAGAGAGAGTCTGATGAGAGGAAAG
Organism: Oreohelix idahoensis; assembly: GCA_024509875.1. Classification (NCBI taxonomy): domain Eukaryota; kingdom Metazoa; phylum Mollusca; class Gastropoda; order Stylommatophora; family Oreohelicidae; genus Oreohelix; species Oreohelix idahoensis. The sequence goes on from JAMPIV010015472.1 coordinate 62,828, forward strand.
AGAAAGCAAAAATGGAACATGAAGAAAAGGTCTTAGCTTTAGAGTTGGAAAAATTGAAATTGACGAGCATGAGTAATGGTAATGATTCAAACAAGGGTTCATCTTCTGGTAAGGCTAATAATGATACTTTTAAGATTAAGTTACCAACATTTAGTCCTTCCAGTGATGACATAATGTTCTATCTGGACAGATTTGAACAAGCATGTACAGCTCATAACATAGACAAAGCAAAATATGTTTATCAGTTATCAGGGATACTGACAGGTAAAGCTCTAAGTATATTAAATATGGTGGATGAACCTGACAAGAACAATTATGAGGTTGTCAGGGCCGCTTGGTTAAAGAAATATCAGCTTAACGAAGACGGCTATCGTCTACAATTTAAAAACATGTTACCTGAAAATGGAGTTGAATTCTCCGAGTTTATTGCAAGAATACGCATTACTTTCTCACGATGGGTTGAACTATCTAAGACGGAAAAAACTTATGAAGGACTTATGGACTTAATACTTAGAGACAAAGTCATGTCGTCTGTCAATGAGTCTTTCCTTGCTTTCCTTCATGAACGTAAACCTAAAACAATAAAAGAAATGGAAGATTTCTGTTGCCAATACGTAACTGCGCACCCACACATAACCATGGGTAACTCTAAGGTGAAAGAAGGTTTACCAGTTGCTTCGGCAGCTCCGTATGGCCAAAACTTTGCTCGTAGATTCCAACAAAATTTTGATAGAAAGAGTAGCGGTAATTTCTGTCAAAATCATGGAAATCAATTTCATGGTGATTCTTCTTCGAAGAATTGGAGACAACCTGATAGTACTCGTTACTATCACCCTAATAATTATAAGCATTTCAAAAGAGGATATGGTAATAGAGGTTATTCCTGCCGAAGACCTCAGAACCAAACAAATAGATGTTCGCATCAATGTGAACATGATAGTAATCGTGGAAACTGGAATTCGAACCAGGATAACAATTACAATAGAGACAATAATAACTGCAGAGATAATAATAACTCTGATAACTTCAGAGGTAATAATAGTCGGGGTAGATCTCAACACAAAAAAAAAAAGAGATATCAGCAGGCTAATGCTGTACAACAGGAAACTGAGGGAGCCTGTAATCATGTTGTTGATAGTAAAAACTTTGACGCTGTCACTGGTTCTGCTTTTGACTTTGAGAGAGCAAACAAATGCCCCCAATGCAGTACTTTATTCGAACCGGGTACCATAACTACTTTGAGTTGTGGTCACCCACTTCCCGCTCTTCCTGCTGCTGTTGCGCATGACGGGAGGGGTTCTTTAATTCTACATAAGGGTCTTGTTAATGATACTCCGGTCTCACTACTTTTCGATTCCGGATGCACCACTATTGGTGTTAGACAATCGCTTGTAGATCCATCTTGTGCTACAGGAAGGGTTATTAAATGTGTCACATTTGGCGGCACTCTAGAAAAATATCCTACTGCTGTAAATTCGCATTGCCACTCCTTTCTTTACTGGAGATGTGCATGCTTGTCTCTTACCTAATCCTATTGCGGACCTTATTATTGGTCGTATTCACGGAGTTAGGGAGTGTACCCCACAGCAGATTGCTGCTTGGGAAGATAATAACATGCAAGCTACAAATGCAGTAGTTACAAGAGCACAAGCTCTACAAACACCCGAAACTTCACTGAATAGTGATAATGAAGTTGATAGCCAAGATAGTCACTTAGTAATCACTCGTGACTCTTTCATAAAATTGCAAGAAGAAGATCCTTCTTTAAAAAAATTCTTCGTTCTTGCGAAGAAAGGTGATCCGAATCAGGATACAAATAGAAAATCTTGGATTGCAATGAGAAACGGCGTACTTGTACGTATGGTACAAGATTCGACTACGTCGGCACATTCGCAAATTCTTGTTCCCAAGAGCATGAGAGTCCAAATATTACAACATGCTCATGACTCGCAATGTGCTGGACATATGGGTTTTGCCCGTACGAAGTCGAGAGTCCTTGCGGCTTTCTTTTGGCCTTTTGTCAATAAGGACATTCGTATTTACTGCCGATCATGCAAGGTATGTCAGGAGGTCAAATCTAGAGGACCACGACATGCTGCGCCTATCCAGGCTGCTGACATTCCTATTCGGCCGTTTCAGAAAATGGCCATAGATATTATTGGCCCTTTTAAGGTCAAGTCGGCCAGAGGACATCAGTTTATCCTTACATGTGTCGATATGTGCACACGTTGGCCAGAGGCTATTCCTCTTAAGAGCATATCTACTACAGATATCGCAGATGCTCTTTGGTTGATATTTTCTCGCTTGGGGTTCCCCAGAGAAATATTGTCAGACCATGGCACTCAACTCATATCTGACACTATGTCACAGGTAATGTCTACCTTACATATTGAACGATCAACAAAATTTTGCTAAAGAAAGGCAAGACATTTTGCTAACAACAAAGTCTGGAATGCCGTCCAG